>PVIC010019110.1:0-30884 GCA_004025085.1 Thryonomys swinderianus | reverse complement strand
GTGCTGGTGGAGATACTGTGGATGTGGCCTGCCTGGGTATATCTCATTCCCTGGCTCCTCCCTTCTTCTCTGTGCTTCCTATCCACGGTAATAAGCAGGTTTCCGCTGCCATGCCCTTCCACTATGCTGTTTTCTCTGCTGCTGAACATTGACTGAAACTTCTAAAATATGAGCCAAAATAAATTACTCCCCCTTTAGTTTTAGTATTGTGTCCCACCAGTGAGAAAGTAACTAAGATAGATGCCATCCACCCCACATACAAGCCTGTTCTTAGATAAGTAAAAGTCGCAGTAGTTAGGTATTACTAATGGCCAACAGAAGCTGAGATGGGTAATATGAGAAAATTTTTCCATAGCCAGCCATGGGCTACCTGGTCTTGAGAAAGGTCTAGACTTCTAAGTCACAAAATTCTTATGGCCAGTGAAATTTGTTTTGATCTAGACCTATATGGATATGCAAAAATAGCAAGGGGTGAAACAGTTTTGTAAGGAAGAAGTGATACTCAGAAGGTGGATTTCAGAGATGTTTGGAAATTTGTCTTCATTGGTATGAAGGTCTATCTACAGTTAAGGATTTTGAAATCAGCATTTAAAGTGAGGATGAGAAATGTGGCTCACAGTGAATTCCTGGGCAAGAAGAGATCCGAATTTCATACAGAAATACGGCAAAGAGTTATTGAAATTTAGTCATTACACTAGGGAGGTTTTGGCTCACTTCTCTTGCTAGAGCTCAAGAAGATAACTTATAACATGTTAATACTAATGTTAAAAACAAATACACAAATGCCAGACGTGGTGGCTCATGCCTGTAATCCCAGCACTCGGGAGGCAGAGACAGAAGGATTGCTGAGTTTGCAGCGGCTTGCCTGGGCACCACAGTGAGCTCAGGGCCAGCCTGAACTACAAAGCAAGACCCTGTCTCAAAAAGCAAAAAAAAAAAAAAAAAATACACATGATAATTTATATTTGTTGGTTAATTAATAATGATCATGCTTTATTGGATGCATTCTATTTACCAGTTAAAATTTATTTTTTGCCCCAGTGGTGCTGGTGATTGAATCCAGGAACTTCACACTTAGCTATATCCTCAGCCCTTTTTAATTTTATTCTTATTTTTTGAGACAGGATCTCATAAAGTCACTAAACTGCCCAGTCTAGGCACCAACTTGTGATCCTTCTGCCTCAGCTTCTTGTGGTGCTGGGATTATAGGTGTGAGTCCCACACATGGTGTGTCATTCACTGTTCTAGGTGCTCTACTTAGGTTCATGTATTAAATACTCATAATCTGTTGTGTGGATATTATATATCACTTCTGTAATGCAGATGAGAAAACCAAGACACAAAAAGGCTGAGCAACTTGTCTAAAATCCAGTGAACAATAATTCACACAGGTACAATTCAAACACATTCACTTCTGTTCCAAAGCCTGCTTACAACTATATAATTCATTACCTCATTTACTCTTTGAAATGACTCTCTTAAATTAGTACTATCAGACTTACATTTTCTAGATGAAGGAATTGAAGGATGAGTAATCTTGCCACCCATACAGCAAAATGTGGATCCTGGACACAAAGAAAAGTTCTTTTAATGCCAAAATCTTTCTTAACTATTGGAACACGGCCCCTCCTCTGCCTCCCTTGACCCGTACTGATTCTAGATGCTCAGAAGGGAGGTACCAATCTATGGATAAGGCCAGTCGCTTATCCCCAGATGCTAGGCAAAGTGTGACACCTACACATCTTCATCATGGGCTCTGAACAAAGATAGAGCCAGCAGAATCTCTGCCACTAGATTAAAAAGCTGAATATAGTTTATATACCCAGCATTTTATCTTCTTTGTTTTGACCTAATTTTCTAACCTGTAAAATTTTTTGTTGTCTTTTGAGATAGTGTTTCACTGTAATATTCAGGCTGACTTAGAGCTCACTGTGTAGCCCCAGCGGGCCTCAAGCCCCTGCCTCAGCCTCCAGAGTACTGGGATTACAGGTGTGTGCCTAGCTACCCAATCCATAAAAAATGTTGAATTTTGATTCCATTTTTTTTAGCCCAGTAAATTATTCCTCCCACCTTTTGATATTTTTCATCTTCATTTCTTCATTGTTTGTGAGTTTTCATTCATTCAAAGAAACAAATACAGCCAGGGATGTAGCTCAGTGGCACCATACCTGTGTGAGGTCCTGAGTTCAATTGCAGTTTTAAGGAAGGAAGGAAGTGAGGGAGGGAGGAAAGAAAGAAGGAAGGAAGGAAGGAAGGAAGGAAGGAAGGAAGGAAGGAAGGAAGGAAGGAAGGAAGGAAGTGAGGGAGGGTGGAAAGAAAGAAAAAGAAAGAAGGAAGGAAGGAAGGAAGGAAGGAAGGAAGGAAGGAAGGAAGGAAGGAAGGAAGGAAGGAGAAGAAGAAAGAATAAACCTTTCTTAGTGATTATATTTTCATTAAAATTTCTACAAAAGTATTGTCAGCTACTCTCTTTAAACTCTTCTTCAACTTCTTTTCCGTACTCTCCTTCTTTTTTCGTCTTACACCCCTCTTCATTTTGACAGTTTTTCCTCACCATGCCACAGTTCCCTTAAGTCAAATCTTATGAGTCAAACCAATGTATTTCTGGCTTTATTTCTGACTAATATTGTTTCCCCAAGGAAGTAACTTCCTCCTTTGTTTTGTTTCAGTTTCTCAATCTTAAGGATGGCCAAAATAATAGAAGCTATCCTAAATATCTCAACCACAAGCAAAGATATGAAAAACATAGAGTGGCAACAAAACTGGTGTTTTTTTCCTACTAGAAGGAGAATTCATCAGGTGAATCATTATAGAGCTGCCTGGGGTGTCTTTGAGGTCTGTAATATTCTATTTTTAGTTTGGCTCGAAGCAGAATAGTCTTCCTATTTCATGAATAGTACCAGAACAAGGCCCCATTCAGTGAGCAAGCCAGATTATTTCTATTTTTTACCACATAAAAATGTGCTGAATTTAATGACATTGAATTAAATTTATTGAACTCCCTCTGATGCTTGAGTCCTTGCTTCTGAGTCTTCTTTTAGGTAGAAAAAAAACCCCAAAACTTGCCAGAGGATTTAAATTCTGAGTAAGACAGCAACGTGAAAAACCAAACAGCCAAAACCCGCCAACCCTAGTTCTTTAAGGGTTATGTATGTATACTAAAGCAGCATATTATATTTGAATCCCTGAAATATTTTCTCTTTCTCACCTTAAGGCAAAGCATATGCTGCTTGAGATTCCCTTCCCTACCTTTCCCTTTCTCAGCCCCTGGAGAGAAGATTGTTACCAGTTTCTTGACAGGTTAAGGGAATAACAGAAAAATCAAAGAAATTGGATTCTGTTTTCACCAGTTTACCCACCACCCAAATAGCGTAACACCAGATCCAACTACTATTTATTGAACCTACTATGTACCTGGCACATTTTGCCATTTAGAATTCTCACAAGCAAGATTAGAAGCCTTCATTATAAGGCGTCAGGCTGTATCGTGCTGTTCTTTCTTGACACTCAACTAAATGGTAATCAGTGAAGTATTAATGCAAATATTTGTGTAGTGTCTACGCAGTTCCTTCAGTGGAGCATACACTTTGGGAGAGCAGGGTTTCAGGATAACATTTTCATTTTTCTAACCCGAATGTGTAAATCAGGATCAGGCATAATAGTAATCATCCCCAGAAACATTGCTTGAATGAGTGAGTTGACAGAAACGAGCCAATACACAAAACAAGACTCCAAGTTTATGCTGCCCAAGGTCACATTATTAAGTAGCATGGCTGCAATTAGAAAAGAAATTAGGGGCCGGAGGGTTAGCTCAGTGGTTCCAGCACCTGTCTCGCAAGCGCAGGGTCCTGAGTTCGATCCCCGGTAACCACATATAATGCTGGACGTGGAGACACGCCTACCAACAATCAACACCACATACCACAATGCCGGACGTGGTGGCTCACGCCTGTAATCCCAGCACTCGGGAGGCAGAGACAGGAAGATTGCTGAGTTTGCGGCGGCTTGCCTGGGCACCATAGTGAGCTCAGGGCCAGCCTGAGCTACAAAATGAGACCCTGTCTCAAAAAAAAAAAAAAAAAAAAGGAAAAGAAATTAGACAGAACATAATGTATTTCTGCATATCATTACTACATGCTTTGCAAAGATTAACAGAAAATAGGAGGAATAATATGGAGGCAAAGTGTATTGCCTGGGCCTTTAAAAAGCAAACAGCATGTTTTAGTCTGACTGTGGAAACTCTAGCTCACAATCAAATCATTTTGCATTGAGGAACCCTAGTTTCTGGAGAAGAAGCATCTTGGAAGTATGTAGTGTCTTTGCTGTCAAGTAAGGGAGTTAAAATAACGCACGCTACCAAAAGAGTTATCAAAATACCAGAAGTATTTCACTTATTATTTCCCTCTTTTATACTGTGGAGTTGTATTCACAGGGAATTCTAGATCCAGGTGGCTAGCTATACCGATTTGAAGACAGAAATGTTCAAATTGTAAACATTAGTAGATTCTAAATATGCTGGTTTTCATTTTTAAAGCAATTCACAGAAATATATCTGCAACATTCTTTTTTGAAAAGAATGGTCATCATAGTGAGAAAAACAGTTGAAAGTTCCAATCTAATAATACACAATCACCTGATACTATTTTAAACCATAATATCCTTCAAAGTCATTCGAGAATAAACAGCATTAACATTTTCTGCAATTGTGAGTCAGTAATAAACATAAGTGTAAAACATACTGTAGAGGAGTCAGGGAGCAAAATACGTTACACTGTTCCACATTCAGATTTTGAAGTACTCTCATTCATTGGAATAATTGCCAAAATCAAGGTCATCTTCCAAGAAATTTATGTTTCTTGGTCTTTCTGCTCCAGCTGGTGTATTGATTTCACAGCCCTCTGTTCCAAATCTCAGTTGCAACTTCGTTGCTAATTCCATCCTGCAGAGATCACAAAGCATGGTGCAGCCCAGTCTGGGGAGGGGGGAATCCATCTAAACTTTGAAAAGCCTAGCACTGACCTGCATTTTTAGGGTGATACCATCCTTTAGACATGCTGATGGACTACAGAGCCTCCCTGCTTCTGGTTTTTTTCCGTGCAAGAGAAGACAGGCTGTTTTTGTAATAACCTTTCTCACTTCTGCCCGCACTAGCGGCTCCGTTCCATGCTTTAAATCATTGTCTTCATGAGGGTTAAGTAAACCTCCTTCCAAAGCTCTTCAAGTCCAGTGGCATATTGTAAATCACATGCTGGCTTTTTCAAATGCCTGGGCATTATTTTGAAGATCTTCTATTTTTTTTTTTTTAAGCCAGCAGATTGTGGCAAAAGCTTGGCTGCATTTTCTATATCATTTGCCAGTGTTTGAATTTTAGCAGTAGTATTTCCCATCTTCTGGGTTGTAGTTTAAGAGATGTGCTGTCTCATGTTCACTAAAGAATTATTTCATTGCACTAATTATGATATTGTCTGTCAGAGTCCTCTCCAGGACTCACAGTGCCACACAGCGACTCCTAATCAGGTTTAAGCTTTTTATGTGTCCTTTTAGCACCTAGGATGGTGTGGTGAGAAGTTAGCCATGCTCAACTCCCACTGCTCTGAAAAGCCTTCACTTTTTTCGGGGATCACTGTCCTCTTCAACATGGTGTGATGTTCTTGCTCTTGTTTTTTTGTTTGTTTGTTTGGTTGGTTGGTTGTTTTTTTGGGGAGTCTTTAATTTAAAGTTTCTATAGCTTCCTAGCATCCACTCTCAACCCTTAAGACTCATAGATTCCAACTTAGATTTCTCTCTTCCTTCCCATCCTTCCTTCTATTGGCAGTGCACATTTGGCTATATCTTGCATGTATGTCAGTTTGGGCACTAGACAGAGCTAGGCCAGTGTTACACTGTCGGATCATTGTGTTCAGCATCTCCATTTCTTGTCTTTGCTCAGTATCTTCCTACACAAAGTAAAAACTGTAGATCACAAGGAAATGATCTGTGTAATCCAACCAGAGTGCCTAGATCAGGTTAAGTGATAAATAAGTTATTTCCATTCCTTTTTATACTGTTTAATTGTTTTGTATGGCCAAGTCCTGATGCTTTAATAGAACCCTCTGATGACAGGTATTGTATACATTTTCTTTGCAACATAACAAAGTTCCTTTGGAACTCAAAGCCTTCTGTATTAAAGCCTAGGGGGCCAAGGAGAAAAAATTAAACTGGAATATAAAATGACCAGTTTTCTGAAGACAAGAAGTGAATTGTCATAGCGTGGACACTGGGCTTGGAGCTCGTAACAGGAAGGCAGGTACAGAGTGCTTATTGTAAATCCTAGTGTGGCTTAGTCTAGACTTGAGACGCACTCCCAGCCTGGCTCTACACTGGCTCAGTCAATGACTATCCAGCCAGTAGGTTAGGTTACTGTGATTAGTTGTTCTGTTCTAAAGAATAGAAAATAATAGTCCTTACCCTGTTTGCACACACACAGAAACACCCACACACACATAGACACACACACACACGTAGTATTTGGCACTTAAATGCCTTATAAACATTTACTGCTATTAATAACATACCACTGGAACTGAGTGAAAATAGAAAACTATTTTCTTTTTTTTTTTGCTTTTGAGACAGGGTCTCGCTTTGTAATTCAGGCTGGCCCTGAGCTCACTATGGTGCCCAGGCAAGCTGCCGCAAACTCAGCAATCCTCCTGTCTCTGCCTCCCGAGTGCTGGGATTACAGGCGTGAGCTACCACGCCCGGCATTGTGGCATGCGGTGTTGATTGTTGGTGGGTGTATCTCTCCATATCCAGCATTATATGTGGTTACCGGGGATTGAACTCAGGTCCTTGTGCTTGCGAGGCAGGGCGCCGGAACCACTGAGCTAATCCTCCGGCCTGACAACTATTTTCTTAAAAAGTAGTGATTCAAACTGGGCATGGTTGTACATACCTGTAATCCCAGTACTTGAGAGGCTGAGGCAGGAGGATCACTAAAAATTAGAGGCCATTCTGGGCTACATAGTGAGTTCAAGGTCACCCCTGAACTGCACAGTGAGACCCTGTCTCAAAAAAAGAGTAATGAGACATAGTAGAAAGAAGATAGGTGTTAGATTCACATAGTATTGGGTTCTGGAAGACCTTATTTCTTTTTTTTTTTTTTTTTTTTTGAGACAGGGTCTCGCTTTGTAGTTCAGGCTGGCCCTGAGCTCACTATGTAGCCCAGGCAAGCCTGGAACTCAGCAATCCCCCTGTCTCTGCCTCCCGAGTGCTGGGATTACAGGCATGAGCCATCACGCCTGGCACTGTGGTATGTGGTATGGATTGCTGGTGGGCATGTGTCTCCACACCCAGCATTGTATGTGGGTTACCGGGGATCGAACCCAAGACCTTGCACTTGCGAGGCAGGCGCCGGAACCACTGAACTAACCCTCCGGCCCAGGAAGACCTTATTTCTTATAAGTTAAAGTGTCTGATGTGTTTTCTAAAACTCCTCATATACTTTTGTAAGACTACAAAGGATTACTTTAGGTAACGTTCTCATTGCAGAATACTTAGCACCAAGGCTAACACAAAGAAGGTCTTCAAAAATGGAACTGATACTAATATTGTTGTTACTAGGGTATTTTACTTGATCTACTATAAAACAGACCATTATTTGTTTCATATCAAGAAGAAAGGCTACCAATAAAATAATTATGGCCTGTCAATGATTTACCCCATTGTCAAATAAACAGTAGCGTAAGGGGAATACCCTAAAACAGATTAAATACACTCACTTCGTTAAGTGAAAGATCACAACACAGCTAATCTTCCATAGTTAGGAAGCACAGACAGGATAAAGCTACGTGAACACTAAGTCCCTTGGCTGCAGGGTTTCAAGGCCCAAGTTCTTAGATATTAAACCTGGGTATGTGAGAACATGTTATTTTTCTGTCCACATGGACCACAGTAGACTACTAGGAACTCATGACTTTGCATAGTTTCTTCTTCCCCATTGACTTGCTCTGAGAATGTCAACCAATCACAACTAAACTGTCAAAGAAATATATTTATCATGGCTGTTTGTCAGGCAACTCTGCTATAAATTCAAAAATAACCCAAACATAGAAATTGCATAGAAGTTTTCTTAGTTGTTTGAGGTTCTTCTTTTTTAACATAGCTGCACAATATTTTCATTCCATTTCCTCTAAGTAACCATGAGAAAACTTTCTGCTTTGTCTTTTTCTGGTTCTAAGACCCTAGAGAATTAATTGAGTTTTTGGGGCATTGCCAGATGTGTGATAGATCTACAAGGAAAACAATAAGTAATCTTTTCTGTTTGGAAAGACTAAATTCAGAGACTACTGCCCTGATAAGTTAGACATAAAAATAGTCCTCTCTTCCCTGCACAGGCCTCTCTTTTAATTAGTTTTCCTTTGAAGATTGACTGAAATGAGTTAGAGTATCTTTTCTCATTCAAATCCAGTGGATGTGGGGGGTGTGAAAATTTACACTCAGAACTAAAATCTTTGCAATGCCGGATTCTAAATCATCACTATCACTGAGTTTAGTCTAGTGCCACTGGCCTCATCAGACACATATTTCTCTCTGTCATAAGGGATTTGGGGCTAGCTTATTTTAAATTCTTAGAACACAATCATTTCCTTTTCAATCCTACACATTCTTCATTCAATATTAATCTAAATGGCTTCTTTAAAAATTGTATCTTATTTTATTGCCAAGAAACGCCGCACAGTTCATTCCTATTCCTATTTCTGAACATATGGCACGCATCTCCTTGCCACTGTAGGGAGGAAAGGGCCGATTATCAGAGATCAAAAAAGGGATCTCAGGAAAGAAAAATGTGTGGTAAAAGGAGAAGAGCTCTGGTTCATGTTTGCACAGCCTTTCTATTTATAGCTGCAACACATATATGTTGCTGCCACCAAAAGGGGCTGTATCCAGTATACTCTGGGAGTGCCTGCTAATTAGTCAAGTCCTGGAAGAAACTTCCCCACACACACACAATCACTTCCTAGTGCTATTTGGAAGTAAAGTGAATAAGTTTCCATATCACCAAAAATGAATGTTTTTTTTTTTCTCTAAGAGAAACTAGATGGTAATTTTTGAGATGTAATGGTGCTCCCACTGGAAATTGAGACATACAAAGTTTCTCAACAAAACTAATCTGATCCAACCAAATAAAGATGACTACAATCACCTGGCTGAAATATTTCTGCAAACTGTTTCCTGTCTTGATTCTAGTTTGTTAGATCTGATCTATTTTTTATTTTGTTTTTACAACCTTTATTTTTATTAGTACATCTTTGCAGGAAGTATGTAATGATTACATTCATCATGGAGAGTTGGTGCATGTACATAACACATCTTGATTCTTTTTACATTCTTATACTCTCCCTTCCCTCCAACTCTTGGTCTCTTCCTTTTGCAAAACATCCATCTCCCTGTTTCCTTTTATTTTGCTCTTTCTTAAAAAGGAGAAATCAAGTGATATTTAAGCTTGTGTATCTGCTTTATTTCACTAAACATTATGATCTCAAGGGATAATTAACACAAATGTATCATTCTTTATAGCAGTCTAGTACTCTATTGTGTATAAATAATCTCATTTTCCTCTTCTGATGTTTTAGAACAATGTCTGACAACTAGTATGTTCTAAGCATAGAATTAATGTTCAATCTTCTAGTCACTACTAAAACACCCATCATAATGAAATACACTTTCTGCTGAGGATAGTGGCTCATCCCTGTAATCCTAGTTCTGGAAAGACTAAGGCAGGAGAGTCACTTCAAGTTGGAGGCCAGTCTATGCTACATAGTAAGCTCAAGCCAGCCTGAACTACATAATGAGATCTTGTCTCAAAAAATTAATAAAAAAGAAGTATACTTTTTAGCAAATGGAAAAATTACTAACCAAATCCTGGTCAACATCTCAGCAGATTATTTCTGTTAAGACTTATTCTGAAACCAGTATATATAAGTCTAAACTCCATGGATTTATATTCAAACCATATATTAATATAATCAGTGATTCCCACAAAAATCCAGTGGACTCTCATAGACATTTTTTTTCATACAGGGGATTGAACTTGGGCCCTTCTGCTTCCAAGGTAGGTAGGCATGGTACCACTTGAGCTAAATCCCCGGCCCTCTCATAGACTTTCAAATGAGTGAACAAAACACCCTTTGCTAAGAAGTCATAATGATTATTGAAAGCGGAGTCCCCAGAAGCAGATTGTGAGATCAATTCAGGTGTCAGGTGTTGTCTAACTTACTTTTCTCACTGCTGAAACAAAATACTTAACACCCAAAGTTAAAGGAGAAAAGGTTTATTTTAGCTCACAGTTTGTAGAGGTTTCAGTTCCTGACTCCAAGGCAGAGTGGCATAGCTTAGAAGAAACAGTCTTTGGCAGGGTAGGCAGGAAGCAGTAAGCAGTCTTCTTTCTGTCCCTTCATATTCCATGCAGACTCCAAACCTATTGCTTGGTGCCACCCATAGCTAGGGTGGGCCTCCCATTATCCACATCCAAAACTATGCTGAACCACACCCTTAATCCCAGTATCACACACCCGAGATCCAGCCACCTCCAAAAAGCCCAAACACATGAGGGGTGGGGGGCACATCTAGGTACAAACCATAACAGATGTTTTGGGGACATGACATCTAAGAAGGAAAAGATAAGAACACATGATTGGGTAGGAGGCTATTAGACCAGGATGCAGATCTGATTATATCTCTACTAGCCAGCAGGGGCTCTTGAACAAAGATCACCCATGCAAGGAGTCTCATATTGGATAGAAATGACTTGAACATTGACTACCACCTTGTTCAGTCATTGGCTGGTGCCACCCCAACCTGCCAGCCCCTCCCCCAGCAGAATATAAACTAAAAGCTGAGGTGGACCCAGATGAAGTTAATAGCTGGCTGCTGGCAGCTACCCACACTCCTTGCAGCTGATCAATAAAACGTTTCTTGAAAAGAAATCTGGGTTCTGCTTCCTTCTTGGCCACAAAGACATTTTATTTTCTTTTAGAAGAAAAATGTTTACAAAGTTATTCTTCAATGTGGTACCTTTAAATTAGGTCTTTAAACTGTTCTGTCATATACTCAATTGTTCATCAACTCCTGAAGAATTTTAATGTAACCATAGAATGTGACACTGGATGTTTTATTGGATAACAGTTTTTGAATATTGGAATAATATTTCTCACTTTTTTTTTTTTTTTTTGCTCTCTGCAGTATAAGGGCCACAGATACAAATACTTTCAAGATTCATCCATGTTGCTATTTTTCCTTTTCTTTCTTTAATCTATCTACAAAATGAGTAAGCTATGATTTGGAATAATATCCACTTTTTGTCATGTAAAAATCCCCCACAGCTTATTTCAGGCTACAGATATGATGACACTCAGGAAAGAGATGGGAAGAAACACAGTGGCTGTTATACAGTTTCTCTTCCATACAGATGAAATAAGTAGCCATGAGCACAGATAATTCCAGTACACATAGTAAGAGCATAGTAGACATAGTAATTAGTAAATGAGTTTTATAAAGTATTGTCATTGTTTTTAATACAATTTATTTAGTTGTAAGTATAGGTGATCTAGTTTTTAACATTTGTCTTTAATAACCAGTGCACTAAATTTGAGTAATGGGTTCGCATGACCTGACATGAGCTAACTGTAGAATGTCACTGCAACTGAAAGCTTCACCTTATAAAGATGCCCACTTTGAGGTAATTTGAGTAATGTGCACCAGAACTCCAATATAAGAATATTCCTCACAGCCAGGTGTGATGATGTGGCCTGTAATCGCAATACTTTGAGAGAGTGAGCCAGGAGTCTTGCAGGTTTGAGTCTAGTCTGGACAATTTAGAGAGACCCTGTCTCAAAATAAATGTATTTTAAAAAGGATTGAGGGTATAGCTTAGTGTGAAGGTTGTTGGTTCAATCCCCAGTACCATCCCTAAAACATATATTTTTAAAATTGTTGGAGAAAAAATGATCATGAAAATAGGGCTTTTGAAAATGGAAAGGGGACCAAGAGTTTGGGAAGGCTGGGAGGGAAGAGTAAGGGATGAAATAAAACAGAATTAAGATGAATTTTGTACATGTACCTGTGCCCCACAGCAAACATAATCATTATGTACTGTGAGCATGTACTAGTAAAAGGGAAAGACAGTGATCCATAAGCAGAGAAATTGGTATAGTAGGAGTCAGTCATACAACATTAAATTGTACTTTAAAAGGATGAATTAGGTCCTCATATGTCAATATATGTTTATTTCAAAGCTGCAAATACATTATGCAGCAGTGTGTTATGAAGTGTGTGAACATTTTAAACCTAAAACATATTTTGAATCACCTTTTAAAAAATGTCAATATATAGTGAAAGTATAAAATATATATTTAACTCTAGGGAGGGAAAGAAGCAAGGTTTCAGCTGTATCTGTGATATTTTATTTATTTTAAAAACATGATAAAGATGCTCAAATGAGCTGAATAAGCAGCAGTCAGAAAAGAAATCAACACTCTGTCCCCCTGGCAGAAGTACGCATGGTATCTGTAAAATATTTTCAGGGAAAAATAGGATTTATACCCACCTAATGTCCAGACCTGAATCCCAATTTATTGAAAAGAAAAGTGTTAAACAGAGCTACTGGGATACAGCCATCAAAACCTGAAGTGTATGTTTCTTCAACGAATAGATTGCAAGAAAAAAAAAACACATAAGGACAAGGACTCTGAAGATTGAAATGGAGATGAGAGGCACAAGCATCAATTGCAGTGTATAAACATCACTTCAGTTCTGACCAAGACAAACAAAAATTACAAAACAAAATACAAAAAACTAAAAACAATAAAATAGTAATTAATTGCTATTAATTGCTTACTTGATATTGTGGAATTATTCTAAATAATCTTTGTCTGTTAGAGATTGGTACTAAAAAAATGTCTGGATGAAGTAACATAGGATTTCCTCCCAAATAATCTTGGACAGTGGAAAATGAATAGAGATATAGATGAAACCATGTTGCTATGTTTTCTTTCATATGCCTGGAATCTTATATAAATAATTTTTAAAGGAAGAAGGAGGAGAAGGAAGAAAAAATTGCAGCTTACAACGACAATGTAAACACTGATTAAATCTAGGTGTTTTAACACCTACAACATCCAACTAGGTGTCATTTTATTTTCTGTGTATCTGGGAAGTTTGAAATGTTACATAGTTTAAGTTTACCCAAGTGTTGAATGTGTATAAATATCTCCACAGTGCCACAAACATAAAATACACTCTGGCTATATTTTAGATACTATGATCCAGCCCCACTGGAGGGAGACAGATAAGATATCAGTGGTGAGACTGGGGCTTCCCACCGCCTGCTCCTCAAACATGCCAGACACTTGATTTACCTTCCTATAAGATTCCCTCTGCCCTCTCCTCAGATAGTGGACCCTCACTATCTAGTGCCATAAAGAGAAATCAATCCTTCCTATCCACTTAAACAAAACAAAAAAAAATTTAGTCCACTCTGCACACTAAATACCTTGACTAGCACTTTCAGTTAACATTTCCCTCTAGTGACTTACACGGGGCTCCCTGATGAATGGTAAAGTTACAAAATTCTTTCATTAAAGTGATGGTGCCTGGAGGACATCATGCCTTGTTCTCATGTATGCAAAAAGGTTTTTGGTGTGTTTTATCGTGTCTGGGCATAGCTTATGAATTTTGGTGTCTGGGCTGGTCATCCTGGTTATAGTGGTCCACCATCAGGGATTTCTATACATTTTCTATATTTCTAAGTTCATCCAGCAGTCGATCAGTAAACAGAAAATCAGTGCCTGTGCATATTGCTCTGAAGCACTGAGGCCACTTAAGTGTGACTAAACAGTTTTAAACCCTTCAAAGTGATTGAAACAGTGCTCATTCAATGCACAAACTCACTAGTGCACATTAGAAGCATAAGATACTTTCCTTAGTGATCTCTCACAGAGCAAAAGTCAAGCATCCTTAAAAGTGAATAAAAAGAAAACAATACTTACCAGAAGCAGAAAACAGTTTCCACATCCTATGGAAGATATTATGCTAATATTTTCAATATAAAACCTTTTGCTCAGAATATGTAATCTTCAATACCAAAATCAGATTGACAGCCCATGAAACCGGAGAATTTTTAATGAATGTACAGATATGTGGAGGTGCTTGAATGATCTTCAAAAAGCATGTGGACATCTGACATAAGATCCATAGTTATATATGTCTATTTGCAACAAATATAAATATGAAAAATATAAATGTAGTAAGTGCTAAAAATACTCCTAGATCTCCTTCTAGTCTTGGTTTTACATTTACATTGTTTTGCTTCAAGTAAATATTTTGTTTCCCATCAATAATCCAATGATATATCTAAGGTTTTCAATGAAGAATTAGAAAGCTCCTAAAAACAAATGGGAAAATGTAAGCAAGGGTCTTAGGGACTCACATCTAATTATTATTATGAAGAGTGTGAGTTCATGAATTTTTTAAAAATTGAATCTTTATTGGTACATTTTATATACAGTTTACAATCACACTCAATATTGGGGAATTTGTACCAGTATATGACAGAAGTTAATTCGCATTTGTACTTATATCCCTACCCACCTACAACCTCCCACCCCTTATATACACGCTATTTCTTTTTCTTTTCAAATCATATTTATTCTTTCCCCTCATTACGTTCCCCCACCATATTCCCTTTGAGTATTTCCTATTTTACAAAGTCCGTCATACATTCTAGAACTCATTTACATCTACAGGTTCTCATACCAAAGAAAAGATATGGTAATTACATATCTGGAATCTATTTCACTTATTAGTGTGTCCTCAAGGTGTATCCATTTGCACATAAATGAATGAAACTTGTCATTCTTTATGGCAGAGTAATACTCTGTTTTATTTTAAAAAAAACACACACACACATCTTCTTTATCCAGTCTCCAGTTGATGGGCATTTGGGTTGTTTCCAAGATTGGGCTATCACAAACTGAGCTGCTATGAACATGGGTGCACATATGACTTTACAATATGATTCTTTTAATTCCTCTGGTATATTCCTAATGGGGTAATAACAGGATCAAGTGGGACCTCTAATTCTAGTTTTCTGAGGAATCTCCACACTGGTTTCCACAATGGTTGGTAAGTCTACAATCCCACCATCAGTGGAGAAGAATTCCTTTCTCCTCACAGCCTCACCAGCATTTATTGCTGGTTGGTTTTTGCAATAGCAGCCATTCTTTGTGGAGTGAGATGAAATCTCAGTGTTGTTTTCATCTGCATCTCTCGAATGACCAGTGATGTTGACCATTTCTTCATATGCTTCTTGGCTGCTTTTACTTCTGCCTCTGAGTTCATGAATTTTAAGAGATATAAAAATATAAATAGAGAATCTATGCAACCCTCTTTTCAGTAAATGCTGTAGTCTTAGGCCAAAGCAGAGGCAGGTAAATTTATAACATTACACATTTTAACATGTCAAGCATACCTGTTCAAGACTATTATATTATAAAATATGCAAATAATTCTTCTGAAATGACAATGAAAAACTGAAAATATGTCAGCTTATTTTCTGTCATCAGTTAAAAGAAATCAGGTACTGTTAAGGAGAATTAGAGGAGCGTGATTAATTCTGAAGGAGTTTTTAAGCCATCATGAATAATTAAATCTCTTACATTTCAGCCTTTGTATTAGATAATTCAGTTAGCATATATTATGTTAGCATATATGATCTTTTTTGGCAACACTAATTTTACAAAGAACTGTCAGGTCCTTCATGAAGAACATGGAATTAGGAATCCAGAAGTTTTTTGGGAAATAAAACAAATGAAAGATTACAAAATGAGGCTGTGGAATTACACACAGAAAGCCTGCAGAGCATGGTGTTGATCTGACACCTGGAAAAGGAAAAGAGGAAAGGAGAGAGCACTTGGCAGGAAGAACCTCATACCAGGAGGCAGTCTGGCAAAGTTTTAGCTAATAGCCTGGAAGCTGAAAAATATTGTCTCATGTTAAGCAGAAATAGCAAGTCCTTCCTGTCAATTACTGCCTGACGCTTATCAAGGAGAGAGCCACCGCTGCCCAAAAGCTGAGGTGTGTGCTGAAGGCAGCATGCTGGAGGCTGGCCTCTAACAAAATTCTTCTTACCTGAATAGCCTTTCTCTTGAAGCTTGATCTGAGCACCATAGAGCTGCTAAACAGAACAACTTGGAGCTCTCCTGTCCACACAACTCAAAGCCTGATTCCACGTGTCTTCCTTCCTGCATTTCTTTTGAGACCCACCCCAATATTTTCACTCTCTTGGGCCTCTGCAAATGTGGTCATCAGCCCTGTTTACTAGAATGACCTCACTATCCAACTCTTCCAACTTCCCATATCCTCACTTTCTCTCATTCACATTGTATGCTGAAGAGGAATAAAACTCGCACTCTGGTCAACTGCCTGGCAGTTAAAAAGGCTTTTGACATCTTTTGGCATGACTCTTTAAATAAAAAATGCAATCCAAACACCTAACAAGTAAACAGTTTTATACCCATCCCACTTACAAGTTAGGGGGGACTTCCTATTTCCTCATTACCACATTTCTTTGTTTTACATATATCTATTTACATCATCACCAAAATAACTTGAAATTTTTTGAATTACTTTTCTTTTTAAAAAGAAATGGTTATAAACTAATATTTACAGAGGTCTATTTCTTATGCAGATAAGCTAGCCTTATTCTGGTCTCTCCACTCCTCACACCATATCAGTATAATGTGGATGATGCCTGGGGCTACCTTGAGCGGCAGCCAGGTCCCTGTGAACCATGGCAGTAGTGGCCTATGAGATCTTAGATAGCTGAACTCAGGGATACACTTCCTGATGGTGACCCTGAGTGAGCAGAGTGTCTTAAGGCACTCTTCATAAAACAGTCTTACAAAGGAATTTACCCTTTTACAGTCTTGAGCCTTCAGTGGGAGGTCTGGACAACTCATGAGGTGCATTAAAAGCATCTTTCCTATCGCTTCTCGGCCTTTTGGCTAAGATCAAGTGTAGCATCTTTCCTATTTTCTTGATTCAGAGTACTTGGCTTCTTTTTAATGGTGCTAATCTTTATATCAACCTTACTCTCTTGACCCCCAATTTAGTGCTCCAGCTCCTATTTTGCTCTTAATTAGTTTCATTGTAGATCAGACTAAAAGCAGCCAGTAATACCTATTTTATAACCAGAATATTGGACTACCTTTAAATCCCCACCCCCAGATCAAGTAGCCTGCTATCTTTAAATTCCTCCCCAAAAGTAAAATGTAGTCAGTTCTTTTCTAGAATATAATAGCAACAACCCCTTGTCCAGTTTACAGTAGATTCCTTGTTTTCACGTGAAACTTCTCTCCCTTGGGGAAAGTATAACAATACTTTGTTTACATTTGACAAAATTGTCCCTTCCCTTGTTATATCAAGAATCATTTTGCATTCGACTCCTCCAGGAAAGAATGAGCTATACTCAACTCCTACTCTCTTGGACTCAAAGTCTGTAAGATCTATGCACTAAACAGATGTGTTCTAAAACCCAGTGGTAATGTCGCTAACCGGAGATAACAAAAGAAGTATGCTGGTTGAGCAGTCTGAACTGTAGTCCTTGAGTTGCTGCTGTAGTCCTCCTGCGGCTGACTGCAGCTCCAAAGCAAATGACCCTGTGCAGAGGCTCCGAGTGAGTCACAAAAAGCCCCAGGCTTGTGATTCCAGCAAACTTTTTTTAACCTTCTCCAGCTTCTCTGGAGAGACAACCCTGCCCCAGCATCTGAGACAATGGACAGATCTGAGCATGTAGTTGAATATTCATGCTGTGAACTAGACCAAGAGAAATATCTCCTCTTCAGCAAGAAAATTTTCTAGCAGCTAAAAACATTTGGTGATAATTTCCACAAACCATTGGTCATTTGAGACAAGTCAAATATTAATCATCTAGGGGAAATGCTTTTTAGCTTTCATTCTTTCATAAAGCTTGACTAAAAGAAAATAGCCATAAGTTTAATGAATAAATATTTACTGAGATTATATTGAGTTGGCTATGTATAAATCCAGTACGCTTGGTATGATGGGATATAATTGAGTAAAATGATAACCAAAAATTGATCAGAGGCTTAGGGAGTTTAACATCTAGAACTAGATGTCTAATATGTGGCTACTAGCCATGTATAGCTGCTTAGATTTAAGTTCATCAAAATTAAGTAAAATTAACATTCAGTTTTCAAGTCACAGTAAGCACTTTTCAAGTGCTTTGTGGTCACATTAACATCATCACAGAAAGTTCTGTTGGTAACATTGGTCCATAACAAGGGATTGGCAGTACTTGGAACATATAAGTAGGCTGAAGAACCTGACACAATAGCACATGCCTTTAATTTTACCACTGAGGGAAGCTGAGGCAGGACAATCAAAAAAATTTGAGTTCACCTGGACAACTTTCAAGACCCTGTGTCAAAATTTCACAAATAAATAGTCAAAAGGACTGAAGATGTAGCTCAGTGATATAATGCTGTGGTAGAGTGGTAGAGCCTACGTTTGATTCCCAAGAACTGACTGTATCAGAAAATAATAGGAATAGTCCTAGAGATGCCTCCCTATAGCGGTGGAGCATTTGCCTCACATGCATGAGGCTCTGGGTTCCATACCTATACTCTAGAAAGAAAGAGGAGGCATCAGGGATTTAGCTAAGTGGTTCCAGCACCTGCCTCACAAGCATAAGGTCTCGAGTTCAATCCCTGGTACCACATACCACAGTACTGGGCATGGTGGCTCATGCCTATAATCCTAGCACTCAGGAGGCAGAGGCAGGAGGATTGCTGAGTTCCAGGCTTGCCAGTGCTACATAGTGAGCTCAAGGTCAGCCTGAACTACAAAATGAGACGTTGTCTCAAAAAACTAAAAAAATTGGGCTGGGGACTTAGCTCAAGTGGTACCATGCCAACATGATATGCACAAGGGCCTGAGTTTGATCTCCAGTACTGCAAAAAAAAAAAAAAAAAACAGGAAAGAGAGGCAGGGAGGGTGAGAAGAATAGGCAGACAAAAGGAAACAAATGAGCATGGCCATATTCTAGTAAAATTTTATTTACAAAAATAGGTAAGAGTCCAGATTGTTTGGAGACTGCAGTTTGCTGAGCCCTGACTCTAACAAGAAATGGCTAATTATTCTGTAAGGCTGTGACAAGGAAATAGAAGGGAGAGTAATTAAGTCTGCCATTACGGGTGCATTACCTATAATAATGTGATATTTGTTTTAACCTACTTTCTTTTGAGTGACTTGTTATGTAGCAATAGAAAATGGATGCACTCAATCAGATCTTTTATACCTTCCGTGAACAATGTTCTGAGTAACAGAATGTCTCATATTCTATATCTTCCACTATTCAAAATGTATATCCTACGTGTAACTTTTTACAATTAATTTTACTGGTATATTTTAAGTATACAAATGATCATGTTCATCATAGGGAATTTATACCTGAACATGATATATTATAATTCATTTTCCCCTATTCCCCTTCCCCTCAACCCTTCCTCTACTCCTTTATAAAAGCCTTATTTCCATTTTGTACTTGTATTCCCTTTTTCTTCTTCTCCATTCCTTCCTTTCCTCCTTCTGTCCCTACTAGACCTTCCCATTGATCATTTTCTTCCTGTTTCCCAATAGCTATTATACGTTTTGGTCCTTATTTACCCTTTCAGTTTCCCAAACCAGAGAAACAATGCTATATTTAAATGTGTGCCTGATTTTCTCACTTGGGGGCATGGACTGTATATAGCTTGTATGAATTTCACCATACAAACCTGGGTTTGGTTTGGTTTGGTTTGGTTTGAGACAGGGTCTCACTTTGTAGTTCTGGCTGGTCCTGAGCTCACTATGTAGCCCAGGTAAGCCTCAACAATAAAAGCAATCCTCCTGCCTCTGCCTCCCAAGTGCTGGGATTACAGGCATGAGCCACCACACTGGGCATTGTGATATGTGGTATTGATTGCTGGTGGTCGTGAGTCACCATGCCCAGCATTTTTGAATGTGGTTACCGGGATCAAACTCAGGACCTTGCACTTGCAGACCCTGCGCTTGTGAGGCAGGTGCCAGAATCACTGAGCTAATCTCCGGCCCCAAACCTGTTTTGTTTATCTTCTCTTCAATGGCCATAAACATTTAAAATTTTCTATTATCGCATATTGAATTCTAAGTATTGTTACATATCACTCTCTCTAAGTGGATAATAGCAAGCTCTTCAATAACATTTGGTGACTTTCTCATCTCAGAATTCCCAGCCTCGGATACCAGTTTTGTGTGTGGTAGGCATTCAGTGTATTAAATCGGTACAGCTATGAATTGCTATTACTGTCAACTCCTTCAGGGCCTACATATTGAGAAGTTTATGTGCTCTATGTGTTTCATATTTCATTAGCCATTGTTTACATCCTTGCAACAGTTCAAGGTTGTCCAAGGACTCACTGAAGTCATCAATTTCTACATGTTTTGCTAGCTTCATCTCAGTTTTCAGTGCTAATATTTTTTCTTTGTAAATGTCACATGCTCAACTCCCTTCAGAGTTATTATTTTTGTGCATATATACTTTTTCTAAAAAGTACATGTATGCTCATTTATCAAGTGGCATGATTAACACTTAGCTGAAAGCATTTGTATTTTCACCTAAAGTTTCTGTAAATACACATTTAGACAGTAAAATTTACATTCTTTTGACCAAGAGTTATACTTGAAAATAAGGGAATTGGACGCACAGAAAAATAAAAGATTATTCACTGCTTAATGTAAGATTTTCTTCTACAAATTCAGTTCTAATTTCAAAGTAGATATTGAAAACAGTCATTTATAATGATTTTCCAGAGTCATGCAGGAATATAATCCAGGTGACAGGAAAAATGCTCTGTACTGCATTTATTTTATGTGTGTGTGTATTTAAATTGACTTTATTGGTACATTTTATACATATATTATGATCACATTTATCATTGAAAATTTGTACCTGTGCATGATACATCTTGATTCTCATTTTTCCCTTTACTCTACCCTCCCCACAAGCCCTCACTCCTCTATATACACATGCTTTGTTTCCTTTTTTGCTTTTTCTTCAAGTTTTTTCCTTTCCCATCTTTACTTTTCCCTACCCCCCTTTTCCCTTTTCCTTTTCAACATTTTCTTCCTATTTCATATTACCTATCATACATTTTGACCTCATTTATACCTTCATTTTCTCATAATAGAGAAATGATATTTACACATCTGTGTCCTATTTGTTTTACTTATAAGTATCCTCAAGGCACATCCATTTGAGTATAAATGATGCAAATTTATTGTTCTTTATGGCTGGGTAATATTCCATTTTATTAAAATTAAACTATTATTACTTTTACAAATGTGACTTACTCTCAAAATTTTCAAATTAATGAACACATGCTCAGAAAAACAAGGAAGTAAAAATTAAAATATTTAATTGTCTGAAAATAATACCACATTTAAATGCTTTATGTAGTATATAAGTCATTGTTTTAATTTTTAGCTGGCTTCAATTACAACAGCCACCACAGATATCTTTTTCCTGAAGAAACTTAACACCAATAGCAACTGATATGTAAATGTTAAGGTAATATGTACATATACCCTATGCTCATAATCAGAGACCACAGAAAGTTACTTTTATGTGGATACCTTTACTGTCTTGCTCCACAGAGGTGAAAGCTGAGCAGTTTCGTACCACTGTGGAGACCACAGAGACATTTATTATCTCATCATCCCACAGAAGCTCATGCTGGTCCCCTCCTTGATATCAGGGAAGTGGCAACTATTGGAGATATCTCAATAAAATACTAGTATGCCAGAGGTGGGAGGTAAAGTTCCTAGGAATTCATTGAAATTGGATGTGTTCAGGTATCTTCACCAAACAGAAGATGTTCCCATACCTGTCTACTGCTTACCACAAAGTAAGAAGCACAGTATTCATAGACATCATTTAGGAGCAACATATACCACAGTTAAAAACACTTAAGCATAATGTTCCACCATTTCTTAGATATACCAAAAGAAGGAACACTTTGAGTTCCAGAACAAGTCAAAACTTTACAGAAATGTAATACAATTGTAATGAAGCTTTAATTCTACTTAAGTGTCTACATCAATTGTGATGCTATAGGCAAATTCTGGTGTTGGCTCCTAAAGCCTTAGAGCAGAGGCTCATATTTTAGCAGCAACAATCCCCTTTTGAGAAACAACTCTTAATTTGATCTGTCCTTGGCAGAGAATGAAAGTCTGACTTTGAAACATGAGGTGGGAACAGGACACCATTGCTGTCACAAACTAGTTATCTGACATTCTAGTCACGGTGTCGGGGCCCAGGGACATTCCACTATTCAAGTGAAGATGAAATGCATGGGTTCAGGCAAAGTGGACCCTGAAAACGCAAGAAAATTGCCTTAGTAGCTGACTTTCACTTTTTTTTTTCTTGCGGTACCAGGGATTGAACTCAGGCTCTTGTGTGTCCAAGGTTGGTGCAGTACCACTTGAGCTAAATCCCCAACCCTGATTTTCATTATAATTTCATGGCCTGTGTCTTTTGCTCTGCCATCCATTGCTCAATCTCTCTTTATGATTCTCAAGTTTTTTAATTGAATTTTTATTGATACATTTTATTATATATATCACAATCATACTCAACTTTGGGAATTTGTACCAGTATATGACATGAGTTAATTCTCATACCCATTCCCCTACCCACCCTACAACTGCCCACCCCTATATACATAAGCTTTCTTTCCTTTTTTTTTAACCATCACATTTTTCCTTCTCCTCATTACTTACCCTTTCCCTTTGAATATTTTCTATTTCACAGCATCTATCATACATTCTAGAACTTATTTACATCTTCAGATTCTCATACAAAGAAAGATACAGTATTTACACATGTTCTCAGCTGCTCATGGATCATTCTCCAAAATAGACCACATCCTAGTTCAAAGAACAGGTTTAAGTAAATGCAAAGGAATTGAAGTTATCCCCTGTATACTGTCAGAACATAGTGCCTTGAAATTGGAGCTGAGTAGCAAAAGAAATTCCAAGATCTTCACAAGCACATGGAAATTGAACAACACTCTGCTGAACAACCAGTGGGTCACAGAAGAAATTAAACAGTTTTTACAATTAAATGATAGTCCCAGTACAACATATAGGAATTTATGGGACACAATGAAAGCAGTTCTACAAGGGAAATGCATAGCAGTGAACACCTACACCAGGAAAACAGAGCAAGCTCAAATAAACAATCTCATGCCGAGCATAAAGTTACTAGTGAAGAAGGAACAAGACAAAACCAAAGCTCATAGCAAGGAGGAAATTATAAGGATCAGAGCAGAAATTAATGCATTTAAGACTAAGAGAATGATGTAAAAAACAACAAATCAAAGAGTTAGTTCTTTGAAAGGGAAAACAAAATTGATAGATCCTTAGCCAACTTTATCAAACAAAGGAAGGAAAAGGCTCAAATCCACACTATTAGGAATGAAAAGGGGGAAATTGTCACAGAATTAGTGGAAGTCCAGAGGATAATAAGCATTTACTTTGAAAATTTGTACTCCACCAAGATGGAAAATGTAGAAGAAATGGATAGATTCCCAGACACATATGAACTTCCAAAGTTGAAGGAAGAAGATATAGAAATGTTAAACACCCCAGTATCAATCTGTGAAATTGAAAATGCAATTTAAAAACCTGCCAACAAAGAAAAACCCTGGTACTGATGGCTTTACTGCCAAGGAATTTATTATCAATTAACCAAGAGGGGGAAAGTTCCAGCCTTACTTGCAGGTATCATTATGATTCACTGGTACCAAACATCACAACTGAGATTCTGTACCCCCATCCAGGGTGAGTCCTTTAAGAAACATGGTGGGGAAGTTGGGAAACCTTTTAATAATTCATCTCATTCCCTTTTACCTTGAGGAAGAGATAGTCTTGAGAGAAGTTCTACGCTTTTTTTTCTTATAATAATTATCTTCAGATTTTTCATGCCTTCAATAAAAAAAGACAAAACTAGGTTTTATTATTGTTTAAATGATTGACCTTGATTACCAAGAGTTTCCTCTAAAGAAGGGGTATGGAGGGCCAGAGATTTAGCTCAGTGGTTCTAGCGCCTGCCCAGCATGTGCAAGGTCCCTGGTTCTATCCCCCGTAACCACATACAATAATACCAGGCATGAGGACTCACACCCACCAGCAGTCAGTACCACATACCACAGTGCCGGGGATGGTGACACACACCTGTAATCCCAGCACTCCGGAGGCAGAGACAGGAGGATTTCTGTGAGTTCGAGGCTTGCCTGGGCTACATAGTGAGCTTAGGGCCAGCCTGAACTAAAAGCGAGACCCTGTGTCAAAAAAAAGGAAGGGGGAAAAAAAAAAAGGAAGGGGTATGGCTTAATGATAGAGGGCTTGGCTACCTTTGCAAGAGCCTCAGTTCAAACCTTAACACTGCAAAAAAATAAGAAGAAAAAATACTGCTAAGGACAATGATTATGAAGTTACATAGGAAGAAGCTAGAGAATCCTGGAAAATTACTCATTTTCAGTGCTAAAACTTAGTGGGCTGAGCTGTACCTGGTGCCACAAGCCCTAAATCTCAGCTCTCTTGGAGGCTGAGGCAGAAGGACCATAAATTCAAGTCTAGCCTGGGCAAGTTAATGACTTAGCAAGACTCTGTCTCAAAGTTTAAAAAATGAAAAATAGACAGGGGTATCATTCATTGTGAGAGCCCTCAGTTCAGTCCCGGGTACTACCAAAAACAAAACAAAACAAAACAAAACAAAACAAAACAAAAAATGTTTGAGCCAGGTATAGTGTCACAAACCCCAGAAGTCAAAAGGATTGTAAATTTAAGGCCAGCCTGGGCAACTCAATGAGACCCTGACTCAAAATAAATATAGCTCAGGTGCAGAGTGTTTGCCTAGTGTGTATGAGACCCTGTGTTTAATCCCAGTGCCAAGGGAAAAGAAAAATTGGTGTAATTTGACTATAACATCAGAAGGGCCAGATAAATCCTTTGATGTTAAGCAACTAGGAAATGAAGTAATAGCACATGAAATATTGGTCTTCAGGCCAATGAGACAGCAGGCCATGACAGAAGGAAGACAGAAGTAAGCCCTACAGTTACCCCAGTTTATTACTCAAAGAGAACTTCCAGGTTATCATACTGGGAAGAGGCTTAAAGGAATTTGAACATGATGGTTTATTTGTTTGTTTGTTGTTTCAAACATTATATAATTAATGCTACAACTATTTTGCTGAAACTTGCTTTATGAGTTAACTGTACATCATAAGCCCTTCAAGTCAGTAAACAGAAATCTAAATAATTACTCAAGGTCATTTAATATTCCATAGTAAGATCCTACTTTGTGTGAGGGAGCTCAGTGGTAAAGCATTTGCTCCACATGTATAAGGCTTTGCCTGGGCCAGAGATTTAGCTCAGTGGTTCTGACGCCTGCCTCGCAAGCGCAAGGTCCTGAGTTCCATCCCGGTGACCACATTAGAATGCTGGGCATGGTGACTCACGACCACCAGCCATCAATACCACATACCACAGTGCCGGAAGTGGTGGCTCACGCCTGTAATCCCAGCACTCGGGAGGCAGAGACAGGAGGATTGCTGAGTTCCAGGCTTGCCTGGGCTACATAGTGAGCTCAAGGCCAGCCTGAACTACAAAGTGAGACCCTGTCTCAAAAAAAAAAGCTTTGCCTAGGTTTGACCCACAGCAGGGAAAGAAGAAAAGCTGTACTGCTGCCCTATTGATAGACAATGATATTGTGAATGTTTTAAAGTTTTAAAAATTTTATTGATGTAGACTTCAATAATGATGTTTATATTCCTACAGGAAAGCCCTTTAAAAATGTGGTTGGTGGGTCAAAGAAAGTATGTACTTTAGGTTATAATAGTCACTTCCAGATTTCATTCCAAAATGTTTGCAGTATTTACTACCATTAACAATATATTAGAGTCCATTTTCCCCTTTATATCTTACCAACAGTGAATATTTTGGCCCTTTTAAAATTTTTCCATTGGATAGGAAAGATTCTAAATTATCAAAGGAACAATTCTTCTTTTGAATTCAGTTCCTCCAAACTGAATTCACAGTCTATGTGTTAGGTTCCTGGCATCGGTAGTTGGTTTGCTCTGTGGGATGAGCATGTGAACTAGATTTAAACTGTGGCTTTCTTTTCTCCGCTCTGAGGTCCCAGATTGCCTACAGCATGTTGTATCATTGGAATTGTACCACCAGTGGAAAAGCATGCAATACAGGTTAATGCCACAATTGTGAAATATATATATAAAAATATATATATATATGAAAAATATCTTGATATTCGCTGGAAGGAAAATAATAGAAAAACAAATCTTTGGGGTTGAAGGAGCTATTCAGTGTTTAGCTTTTATCTATAAAATCCCTACCAACTTATTATCCTTTTGCTTAAATTTCTGTAACAATAGTGAACATAGAAGAGAAGACAGCCTATGACATAGTAGTACAGCTAACTTACATTGAACACTTACTCTGTACCAGGGCAATTGTAACTGCCTGGCAGGAAGCAACTCATTTAATGCTCACAAAAACCCTACAGGGGATGGTTTACTATTATACCTATTTCACAGAATAAACCAAGGCATAGATCACAGCGGGTGAGTGGTTGTGGCAGATTTGAAGTACATGGGAAGCCAGGCTCAACCTCTACCCCTTACCGCCTCCCAGAGGCAGGCTGGTAAAACTGTGGCTACTCCTTTTTTTCACACAGACCTCAACTTTTTATTCTTGCAATTTTTATAGTTACTTTTCTTATTTCCACGAATTATCCTAAATGTTCACATACAAAAATGTTGAGAATATTTGAAAATAGCTCTGAAGTTATATATTACTCTTTAGTTCTAGAAACCAAAATAAAGAGTCTGAGAAAGATCAGATCAGAGGTCCCACCCCATGACCAGAGTGAGAAAATGGAAAGGGGGTGTGTCTGCTATTTATTAAAGATCCCAAGTCAAGCCCACTGAGTCTTTGTAGGAAATGGTGCTAACATTTTCAGGAGAAAGGACTAAGTCTCCATCATTAAAACATGAAACATTAATGAAAAGAGAAACATATACCTTTATATTTTCAAAGGCTCTGCCTAATTCATCAGTGACATGCATGCACCTCAGGAGACTCCCCAAGAATGCCTCAGATACCTGGGGATTAAGTACTTTAGAAGTACAGTGACAAATGAGAGTACAGCACTTACAAGAGACAGGTTTACAAATGGTCCATTTACAGGAATTCAAAGATAATGGAGAGTCTAATAATAAAACCAAACAACCCTAGATTTTTACATTTATCACCCAAGAGAATGGACTCTGTAGAAATTAAAATGGAAACAAAATTGGCTGACAATAATGAAATAAAATACATCCATGGTAAACGTCTGGCATAGTCAAAGATTCAACAAAAATATGTTAACTAATATCTCAATCACTCCCACCACCCTCGTCTCTTCTCCTTTTCTCTATGTGCCTTTTATTGCTAAAATACCTATCAGCTGTGATTTTTGTTTTAATTTCCACTTTTAATCTCTCAGATCATAAATTTTTTCAAATTTTCTTTATTCTTAGCACTTTTAGAAAAGAGAAATAAAATTAATATTCCCTGGAAATCCAGGCCACATTAACATTGTAACTTTTTATTTTACTAAATTATTTGCACATGTGTGAGATCACAGAACATTACTTCTGATGATTTACATTTTTCTCTTGGCTCATTTCTTGGTATATTCACCATCATATATTTAAATTCAGGCCTAACCATTTACTGTAATCCTGCATTGAAATAATTCAACCTCAAACACTAAACACTTCTCTTAAATACTAGAATTAATAGTAAGGAAGAAGCAGGTGCAGTGGGTACAGTTTCGGAGTAGTTGCATGGTTAGCATATGCAAGGCATTGAGTTTGGTCCTCAGCACAAAAACTAAGGGAGAAGGAGAAAAAAGGAAGACAGAGAGAGAGGAAGAAAGGAAGAGAGGAAAAAAGAAAGAGAAGAAAAGAAAGAAAGAAAGAAAAAGAAGAAAAGGAAAGAAAGAAGAAAGAAGGAAAGGCTGGGCGTGGTGGCTCATGTCCATAATCCCAGCACTTGGGAGGCAGAGACGGGAGGATTGCTGAGTTCAAGCCTTGCCTGGGCTACATAGTGAGCTCAGGGCCAGCCTGAACTACAGAGCGAGACCCTGTCTCAAAAAAAAAAAAAAGGAAGGAAAGAAAGAATGAAAGAAACACAGGAAGGAAGGAAAGGAAAGCAAAGCAAAGCAAAGAAGGATGAGAAAGGAAGAAGAGAGGGAGGGGAGGAAGAAAGGATAGTTTTATTAGGGGATTACAGATTAGTTCATTTCTTATTTGCATTTAAGCAATTTTATGTAACATTTATAAAATTTGTTTCTACATTTTTCAAATAGTAAACTCTTAAGATAATCATTAAATCCAGTGCATACTTCTGTAACTGTTTTCTTTTATTATTAGTTATTTACTAACTAAACTAATGGCAGTTCAACTAGATACAATTACTTTGGAGATATTAACATTCAGTTTTCTTAATGTGAAGTAGATGAGCCTTTTTAAAAGTAAAACATAGAATTATTACTGACAACTAACATATCTATAAATAACTTCTGAACTACTGCATTACAGATAACATATAACCATTGATAATTCTATTTATTTCATGAATTCTCTTGTAGATTATCCATGCAAGATGGGATGAAATGAGAACAACTTTTTGTCAGTGATAGGTTTGAACCCAGGGCCCTGTGTACACTAGGCCAGTGTCCTACTATTAAGCTATATCCCTAGCCACAAAAGAAACATTTTAAATAAACTTATGGAATGTCTTTTCCCCTCTTTGAATCAAAGAAATTTAAGGTTGAAAAGACCTTTAAATTTTTTACATCTTTATTGTGCTTGCTGATTAATTTGTATCCTTTTCTCTGAATATGTGCTCATCTTCCATCTATTTCCTCTATTAGCTGCCAATATTTTATTTACTGCTTTGTAGGAAGGTTGGTGTTGGAAAACCTGGAATATCTTTGAAAGCTGAGCATGTGTATATTGAACCTAACAGTTCTATGCATAGTTTTGTACTCAACATAAATGTATGTACCAAAAGACATGACCTAGAATGTCCATAGCAGCCAAATTCATAATGGCCTAACCCAGAAACAATATATATATATATACATATATATATATATATATATGAAGATAAATAATATTAGGCAAGGAGAATCAATTGCTGTAAATCTAGAGAGACAGCTGTTGGAAAGGGACACAGGCAGCTTTGGAGGCAAAGGGAATGCTTTGCCTCTTGTTCATGGAGCTGGTTACACAGACACGTGTGTTCAGTCTTTGAAAATTTGTCAATCTGCACTTTTATGACATGCATCATAAACCTTTAAAAATCATCTGGTACAAACCACTTCACTTAGTCATAAATCACCTATCTACAAATTATTAAGATTTAGAATCAAATGCCCATGTTGTGAATGGGAATACAGAAATATTCAATAGAGATGACTTCCTTACAGTTTGGAAGCAAGTGTTAAGAGTGGTATAATGTTTATTTGGCTTTAACTTTTTGGTAAAAATCAAACCATATAGTCAAGTGTTCAAAGTTTTAGAGCTAAACCTCAATTCGAATCCTGCACTTGCCTTGTGCTGGTCTACATTTTCTGTCTGAAAGATGGAGGCAGCAATAGGTTATTTGGAAGTTATTCAGAATTAGAGAAAATGTCTGCAAATCATCTGCCACACAGTAAGTAGTCAATAAATAGTAGTTTTTAATTTGGGGGAGTCTCATACCACTAAAAATTGGGCAAGAAGAAAGTAGTTGGGAAGTTCTTAGTGCAAAAATGTTTTCTCTGAAATAATGTTTTAAAATAGGCAAGTTACACCGATTAACACATATATTCAACTCAAAATTTGATCACTAAAGTAGAAGAGATGAAATTATACTTTCTTGCCACTAAGGTTTGGGCTTTGTTTGCTTGCTTTTGAGAAAAGAATAGTAGGAATAGGGAAATATTTCCAATATATTTCTCTCACTCACACAAAATGTAAAAGATAGGACAGCACAGAATTCACATGTACATTGTCTTGAACTAAGAGGCACTTTCTCTAGATTTAAAAGCATGGTTTTAGAGCAATAGTTTTGAAAATTTAAAATATGGCGAGTGTTAATGTAAAATTTATCCTAATTCACTCCATCCCTTCTTCCTTCCTTCCTTCCTTCCTTCCTTCCTTCCTTCCTTCCTTCCTTCCTTCCTTCCTTCCTTCCTTCTTGCTTTCTTTGCTGAGCATCAAACCCAGCGTGACATGCACACTGAACAAGCACTGAGCTCCACCCTCCACCTCACCTTAGTCATGTTGAGGTGTATAATTCAGTTCAGTATCGTTAAACACACCTCCACTGTGTGCAGGCACCAACTCCATCCTGTGTCAGAACTCTTCTCATCTTGCAGACTGAAGCTCCACCCACTAAGCAGTAACTTCCGGTTCCCCTCATTCAGTTCTGGCCACACGTAATACTACTTTGTATGGATGTGACCACTCTAGGTATCTCCTGTAGTATAATCACATTTGTCCTTGGGTGAGAGGTGTATTTTACTTAGCATAACATCTTCAAGACTCTTCTATGATGTAGTATCATGTGTCAGAATTTTCTTCTCCTTCTTCTTCTTCTTCTTCTTCTTCTTCTTCTTCTTCTTCTTCTTCTTCTTCTTCTTCTTCTTCTTCTTCTTCTTCTTCTTCTTCTTCTTCTTCTTCTTCTTCTTCTTCTTC
>PVIC010019109.1:0-30919 GCA_004025085.1 Thryonomys swinderianus | reverse complement strand
TTTATCTCAGTGGTGTCACCACTTCCCTTGCAAGGGCAAGGTCATGAGTTCAATTTCTGATACCACCAAAAAGAAAGAAAGAAAGGAAAGAAAGAAAGAAAGAAAGAAAGAAAGAAAGAAAGAAAGAAAGAAAGAAAGAAAGAAAGAAAGAAAGAAAGAAAGAAAGAAAGAAAGAAAGAAAGAAAGAAAGAAAGAAAGACAGGAAGAAAGGAAGAAAGAAAGGAAGGAAGGAAGGAAGAAAGAAAAAGAAAGAGAGAAATGGGTAAAATCTCAATACTCATTACATGTCAGAGTGGTTGACTGACCTTATCTATGCTGATGAGAATACAAAGTAACAGGAATACTGTGTGCTCTGATGGGAATATAAATTGGTACATGTGCGTTAGGAATGTGAAACAATTTCATTAAAAGTTAGGCATTAACTAGCCCCGTGGCACTGCTGTGTTGTTCTTAGGTATTTATAAAAGAGAAATGAGAACCTATACCTACACAAAACTGTGTGCACAAATGTTTGTAGCATTCATACTTGCAAAAGCCAAAAATGTAAAAAAGCCAAATGTCCATCAAATGGTGAATAAGCAAATTATGATCTATCCACACAGTTGAACACTGCTCAGCAAATGACAGAAAATACTAATGTACAGTTATTATGAAAAAATCTTAAAATAATTTTGTTGAATGAAATAAATCAGATTCCTTTTAAATAGTAAAGATATCATATGTATGCTTTCATTTACTTAAAATTCTAGAAAATACAAACAAATTTATAATGACAAAAGCTAGGCCAGTTGCTTGTGGATGGGTGATTATAGAGGCCAGAGGAAATTTTTGGAAGGGTAGAGATGTTCACTAACTAGACTGCATGTGACCTGTATGCCAGAACTCATCAAAAAGTACATTCTCAATACATGCAATTGCAAGACGTCAAATTATACCTTAGCAGAGCCACGAATGTGTGATTATTCGGGTGAGAGCAGGTAATCGTGAGAGAGGGGCAGCTCTATGGGATGCGGTGATGTTCTCACAACATGCCAAGTAGCTTTTTAAAAATACAAATAACAGATGGAAATAGAGGTCAAGAGAGGAAACTGCATTCTGGTCGTATTCAAATCATGCTTTACTGAAATATAGTGCAGCAATATACAAGGACCTTAAATGTATTTTATGAATAGGAGTCTTTGTCAGAATAGTCGTTTTTTTTTTTTAAATTCCTTTCTCCTAAGATATGTCTACAAATAGATTTTTCAAAAATCTTCAGCACGGCAGGCGTGGTGGCTTACACCTGCAATCCCAGCATTCGGGAGGCAGAGACAGGAGGAATGCAGAGTGTGAGATTTGCCTGGGCTACATAGTGAGCTCAGAGCTAGCCTGAACTACAAAGCGAGACACTGTCTCAAAAAAAAAGTAAAAAGTGCCGGGCATGGTGGCTCAAGCCTGTAATCCCAGCACTTGGGAGGCAGAGACAGGAGGATTGCTGAGTTCGAGGCTTGCCTGGGCTACATAGTGAGCTCAGAGCTAGCCTGAACTGCAAAGCAAGACCTTGTCTCAAAAAAAAAAAAAAATCTTGAGCAGGGTGTTAAGGAGACATGTGTTAAAGTGCTGGGATTACAGGCGTGAGCCACCACACCCTAGATTAGTGGTTAAGTGTTCTATGAGTAAGAGGGTTTGGAAAGTTTAAAATATTTATCTATAACACTTTAATATTTTAAAATGTGTCATGAGGTGTTGCTCTTTCCACACGCGCTTGGAGTGGGGGCTCCTCTTCCATCTGGGGTTCCTCTTAGGGTCACCTCTGGTGGGTGGGTCTGGAATCGTGGAGAAGAGCTCCGGCTCCCACACTCAGCGGAGGCTCGTGCTGAGCAGCCAGAAAGATTACAGCAACTTCAAAGTCTGTCCGAGTTTCAGTTCTCCAATATCTTAGCTGAAGCATCAGTTTTTAATGGAAATACAGTTCATCATTCTTCATCTTTATTTATATTATATCCACCTACTAAATCTTTCTTTAATAACAAACTAAAATTGTCCACAATTAAGACTACACTTGCCTATCTACAAAGGGAGACCAGAGTTCCAAAATACTAGTCTGTTGCTCCTGGCCTGCCATGACCTGTTTTCTCCTCGGTCGCCTAACTTGACTCGGAGCCAGCTAGCTGACTACAGCCTGGAATCCCCAAAACTCCATAATTTCTGCCCTGAAGAATCTTCAAGGTAAGATTTCATGCTTGGAACTTGAGAGGACCCAGGCAAAGGTGTGCAAAATGTGTTTACAGAAAGAGTTGAGTATTTAAAAAGTATTAGATGAGCGGATACAAATAAGGGATAATGTAAAGAATGAGGAATCAAAGCACAATCAAGAACTGACATTAGCTGCAGAAAGTGAATGTAATCTTTTAGAAAAAAACAACTGGAACACATGCCAAATATGATAAAGCATCCTGAAGTGGAGAGAACACCCGTCTAGGAGAAACCGATGACCCTAAGGAGGGAGCAACGGGAGCAAGCGCGTGTTGAGAGCCAACCTGCAACACGGGACCTTCATGAACGAGAATGCAAGGAGCTCACCATGGTGCAAGTCTTTACAGGGGGAAGAAAAGGCGAAAAATTGGAAGCAAAACTCCTCCAGAAGAACAGGAAAGAAAACACATGGAAGCTAAGGCAGCTGAGTTGAAAAGTGGTAAACAAAGAGATGTACCTTTGAAGACAGAACGATTTTGTACCCTCCCACTGCAAGAAAATCAAAAAGGAAGTAAAAACCATCAGAATAGAAATGACCTGGGATCTATCTTCCACCATCTCATTAGACTATGCTTGTGCGGCTGGAAGGTCCACTAGTCTTGGCTGTGCTGTGGTAGGCAGTGTTCAGCACATCTTGAACCTAATGAAATGGCACCACAAGGTTTTGTGCAATGATCGAGTGGTGAACAACAGTCCTTTGACCAAACAAGAATCTTCATGAGGTAGTAGAAGTAAGAAGCCAGAAACACCTTCCTCTTCCAACAGCTGTCAGCATCTTACAGACTTTACTGGATGAGTTTGGCCAGATCAGCTCTGATCACCAGCAGCGTGCAAAGCTTATACCAGAGTCACCAACCACTGAACTGAGGACAGCAGAGTGTGAAGTGGGAAGGATGCACGCAAGGGTCAAGCAAATAACCAAACACGTGCTAAGTATTTTGAACAACGCCTGCTACAGAGTGAGTGTTAAAGAGTTAAATACTAATGTTATTCTTTAAAGTTGCCTAAGTGAGAGCCACGTGCTGCATTATGGGCCTTGAAAGACTAAATTCAGAGTCTATCCACTACTCACCAGGCCAGCAAAAGTATGGCAGTGGAATCACATGAGATGCTGTACTTATAACTAGGGCCACTGGAATGCAGAGTTAAATCATAAATTCCTTCAGGGCAGAGACCAAATCTGCTTGTCGGTTTTGAAGGTTAGGGGTGAATGTCAATGTCCAGGGCTTCTATTAGCATGAGGGAATCCAGGCTCTCTGGAGTAAATCATAAGTGGATCTTGAGCCAAGATGGTCCATGTCCTGGACCAAGACTAAGATGTGTCAGCAACAGATGGCAGAAAGCTGTTTTTAATAGGACTTCACTAGAGTTTGAAATTGTCAGGATTCCACTCAGCAGAGCACCCCATTGAAGGCGGCAGAAACCAAGCACAGGGCTAGGAGACCAGGGATCCTAGAATCCAGTATCATCAGTGAAGACTTGTCAAGTGCTGGTCTATTTGTCACTTAAATTCTTCTGTTCCCACAGCTATTGTGATAAGAACAGGAGAGTTACATGAATCTCCTGCAAGGAACCTAGCCCACACTTGCACATAACAGGTTTTTTATTTTATGAATACGGTCTTTTAAGAATATGGTATTGCTCTGGAGATTCAGCACGGTGGTTCTGGTGCCTGCTTAGCAAGGTCTCTGGTTTGATCCCTGGTAACCACATACAACAATACCAGGCATGGTGACTCATGCCCACCAGCAATCAGTACCGCACACCACAGTGCTGGGAGTGGTGACTCACACCTGTAAACCCAGAATTTGTGGGGAGGCAGAGGCAGGAGAATTGCTGAGTTTGAGGCTTGCCTGGGCTATATAGTGAGCTCAGGGCCAGTCTGAACTATAAAGTGAAAACCTGCCTCAAAAAAATAGATGATAAATAGATGATAGATAGATAGATAGATAGATAGATAGATAGATAGATAGATAGATAGATGATAGATAGATAGACAGACAGACAGACAAGATATAGTATTATCAGAAAGTGTAGTAATGGGTAAAACTGACACTCACTTTCTGCCCTCTTTAGCTGCAAAAGGAAATAAATAAAACGAAAACAGTAAATACATAAGACAGGAAGATCTTTGTATTAAGCACAGTCAAATTTAGTACAACTAGAAATATATTCGATATCTTAAGGAAGGGAAACAGCATTCACTTTGCAGAACTTCTTTAAGGGTTAATTCTGTGAGCAAAGGTCTCAGAAAACATGCTATGAAAACCATTTAAATTCAGAGTCTCACCACAGTTGCCTGCTGCATTGTGTAGCTGCTATTTTTAGCCACATTCATGCTGCTCTGGGTCAGAGTGGGGCCGTCTGTGGAGAGAGGAATGAATTGCTTGCAGCAAGACAAGTTTTGATGAATAATTACTTGAGCTGTAATGTGCATTCAAGGCCAACTCCACTCCACACACTAAAAACTAACCCTGTCAGGAAATAAACACAGACTGGCCCTCATTGGCTGTTCGTGGCTTCCAGCACTAATGGCACTTGGTAGTTCCGTCAGATGATCAAGAATTAATTGATTTGTTACCAACTCTGCGAAGTCAACATCAAGGCTGATTTTATAAGATTCAGTTACAGTTTTAAAGTTCTCCATGGCCATTAATTACACTCCCATCATTCTAAAGAAATTATAATGTTTTCGTTGTAATTTTAATTTCACCATTGCAACTTTTTATTTCTGAACCTGAGACTGCAGTAAAAACCCTTTGTTATAAATCACATGTTGTAAGAACTACAACTAGGAAAAAGTCTACTGTTTATTTATAACTGATTTCTAAAGCAGGTATCAAGTAGTTTTCTTTTCTCTCTCTCTTTTGGCTTCCTATAACCCAGTAGTACCAGAACCCACCCAGATTTAACATCTTCTGAGCATAAGTCTTAGCAGACAATAGCACACATCAACCCTGAATCTCAATCCAGTTATAGACAGCAAATTCAACTTGTATTCACCAAGAAAAATCATGTAACTAAATAAATTAAATGAGGCCACAGAAAATATTAGAAATCTATTATGTAGGATTCATGGAAGTTTTTTCATTATAAAAATATTGCATGCATGCCGGAAGTGGTGGCTCATGCCTGTAATCCCAGAACTTGGGAGGCAGAGGCAGAAGGATTGCTGAGCTCAAGACTTGCCAGAGCTACATAGTAAGCTCAGGGCCAGGCTGAACTACAAAACAAAACCCCATCTCAAAAAATAAATAATAAAAAAAAAAATATATATATATATATATATATATTGCATACACATGGAAAAATTTGGAGGAAAAAATTATAACTATTCACCATTTGGATATACATTCTTCCTTTAAATAGTGCACTTATATATATATTATGTAAAACCTTCTGAACTTGACTTTCATTTGATATTTTATGTTTTACTCTGCATGCTTAAACATTCTCTGAAAACATGATATTAACAACTCATTAATACAGATGTATCATGATGTATTTAATCAATGTCTTAAACATCTAGCTTTCTTATTTCTCTTCTTACACTGTTTATAGTATGTATAAAGCTGAAGTGCCTATCTTCATAGAAACTCCTTTACATCTACTTCTGACTTTTATTTAGTATGTATTTCAAAAGCAAATTTATGTCAAAAATAGTCTTTTTAATGTGTGAAGCATATTGTTGAATTTCTAAGATCACATCTCATTTGCTAATTGTTATTTCTATTTCAATGGCAGATGGTTCAGCTTATTATTTGTCATTAACATACAGAAGCTTTAAATTTTTTTAATTTGAATCTTTATTGGTGCATTATATATACACATCATGATCACACAAAATATTGAGAATTTGTGCCAGCATATGACCCAGTTTAATCCTCATTTTTCACATTCTCCCACCCACCCCTATATACATAAATTTTGTCTCCCTTTTTTATTACCATCATGTTTTTTCTTCCTCTTGCTACCTACCTTACACCCCCTTTCCCTTTGATCATCTTCTAATTCACAATATCTACCATACCTTCTAGAGCTCATTTGCATCTTCAGTTTCTCATACCAGAGAAGAGATATGATATTTCACTTATAAGTTTGTCCTGAAAGTACATCCATTTGAATATAAATGACTCAAACTTACCATTCTTTAGAGCAGAATAATACTCCATTTTATAAAAAAAAAACATCTTCTTTATCCAGTCTCCAGTTGATGGACATTTGGATTGTTTCTAAGATCCCATTTGGCCTGGCTATTCCCCCTGCTAGGTATGTACATGAAAGAATTAAAAGATTCATATCACAATGACATATGTGCACCCATGTTTGTATCAGCTCAGTTTGTGATAGCTAAATTGCAGAAGGTTTAAATTTTTATGTAGTGAATTTCATTAGTTTTTTCAATGTAATTTTGTTTTAGATCTCATGACTCTCTTTTTTTCCATCATGTTCTGGCTAGAAATGGGAGGTCATATAACCCAAAGTTAAAACAGGTACTACTGATTTTGAAGTCCAGACATAGACACAAACTGTTAGTGAAACATTGAGATACATAGAATAAGTATGTTATTACAAGCAAGACCTAAGTTATCTTAGCAAAGCAATTACCAAAACCATTGCTGCACTAACATGGAATATGAAAGGGGATTTAATGCTAAAGGGATTTTAACTAAGAAGTTTTCCAGAGTACTTAAAAGGCTTCTTCTGGGAGCTTTTAATAATGAATTCAGATAAGTTTAAGAAGAACAACCTTTCAAATTTCAAAGAGCATTTAGGGAAAACATAAAGGAGATAGGACTTGTTTGGTTCAGGAGTAAAACCATTTCTCCTCAGACAGCAAACGACTACTAAAATAAATGACCTCAGGACAAAAATCAAATCAAGCATATGTTCCTTAAAAGTGCCCACCAAGTAAAGTTCCTCTGAAGCATGCAACTGTACAATCCTTGTTGAGGACACGGAACTATTCAAAGTGCTTCAGACAATTTCAACTATTTCAGGGAGTTCCTAAGAATCAAAGATGCTTCCCCACATCACCCAACTCTTCACTTAGGTCAGAGAAAGGACCAGCTTAAACATTTGACTATGCTGTTCACCTCATGGAGTTATTGTGAGTAGAGTCATAATCAGAAACTCACCAAGCTTTTTAGACACCAACATCAGTAGGCACAGTATCTCCATGGCTTGAAAACATTAGACAATTCAAACTTTAAGCAGACCTGGGCAACTTAACCTAATATGGCAGGTGGTAGGTTGAGAAAGATACTCACCTATAAAGTACAGACAACTTTTAAGGAAAACAAATACTGCCTCAGTTCCCAAAGCCTTGATAGCATCGTTAGAAGTGGCACATACTGACTAAGAAGTGGGACGACCAGGTCATAACAGAACACGTGGCACCCTGCACCCAGCTGCATTGCAGGATTGCTTTGCAAATTTATCTATCCAAATATGTAGGAGATAGATGTGATCCGTAATATCTGCATGATTACAGAATTAAACAGTAAGCATAAATTGATTTCTCCCCATTTTATTATCGCAGTGCAAAGCGAAAAGAGTCTTCTGAGTCAGTGATAAGAAAACAATCAGACCATTATGCAGAAGCCACATGAGCTCTCAGCAGTTTAACAGCGGGGCTTGAAATCTCATCGCAGAATGGAAGATCAGAAAGCGACCTCCATGTGGCCGCTTCTCACAAGAGCTGAGCCAGAAACATTTTATTGACACCATCTTTACCAGGTTGCACAGGAGATGCTGCTATCCAGTGAAGAACACATATGTCATTAGAAAATAAATCTTCTGCACCACCACACCAAAACATCGTGGCACTCAACCAGGAACTTTTATTTAGAAAACTTCTTGTGCTCAAGGGGAAAAAGAAATGACAAAATTATTCTCTTGACCTCTGGACAGTTTCCAAAAATTGCTCACTTCTCTTATAGAAAAGCCAATTCATGACACTTTCATGACCTTTTCTGTCTCCCAATTTCTCTGACAGATGTCACTAACTGATCATTGTTTTATTTTCTTTTAAGACTACTAGCAAGCCACTCTCAAATAATTTAGTTGCTATTATTTTACCATTGTTAGTTCTTATTACTTTGACTCGCAGCAGTATATGTTGGACAAATTACAAACTGTGTTCTGTTTGTGGACTGAAAGATATTTGTTATCATACGTAAGAATATTTCACTAACTGTACATATGCCACTTAATGTGAAATTCTAGAGTTTTAAAATTGTTTTTATAGAGTGCTATCTTTAAAAATAGAAGATATTCTGTGCAGGACATGGTAGCTCACACCTGTAATCCCAGCACTCAGGAGGGAAAGGCAGGAGGATTGCTGAGTTCGAGGCTTGCCTGTGCTACATCTGAGCTCAGGGCCAGCCTGAACTACAAAGTGAGAACCTGTCTCAAAAAAAAAAAGAAGAAGAAGAGGAAGAAGAAGAAGAAGAAGAAGAAGAAGAAGAAGAAGAAGAAGAAGAAGAAGAAGAAGAAGAAGAAGAAGAAGAAGAAGAAGAAGAAGAAGAAGAAGAAGAAGAAGAAGAAGAAGAAGAAGAAGAAGTTATGCTATTTATTTCTTTATCTTTGAACAGTGTCGCAACTGTATTAGTCAATTTTCCATTGTTATGAAAAATACCTCAAATAATAAAGAAAGAAAATTTTGATTTTGACTTAGACTTGAAGATTCCAATCATGATCCATTGGCTTGTTGCTTCGTAGAAGCAACACCATGGAAGGAGGATAGCTCACCCATTCTGTTCATTTTGGGAGCAAAGTCAGAAGGACACCTGTTCAGGATGGCTGAACATATGCACCCAATGCTAAAACACTCCTCCACAAAGAACCAAAGCCATGGGTGACAGCTGCATTTTGGTTTGGATGATTGTGGGAGAAACTGAAAATCAGCACAAGACAGAAATCTTACAAGATCCAGACAGCTGGGACCGGAGTAAGAGAAACAAAATACCCTGGTACCTGCCATCCTTGCTCCAAATCCGGAAAAGGGGGCGTCTTTCCATTTTGACAGGCTAAAGATGAGAGAGTATTAGCAAATCATCATCACAGGCACTAGCAATATTACCTACTAGTAAGTTTCCACACATCTCGTTTTGTAGTAAAACAAGGGAACTAACCTGAAATCTGCACAGTGCCCTTGTTTGCAAAAACGACTTCACATCTCCCAGTGAACTATCTCTTGCTACGATCAGGAGCCGTCTGGAAGAGCCCGAGACCCCTGCATGTTCTCTGAGACTCCAAGACATTTCCGTGCCCTGACACTGGCTAGCAGGGAAGCGAGCCTCACGAACCGTGTTTGTCTCAATAGAACGAAGCCTATTCAAACTTCCCGAGTGCCGTGCATTGTGAGGAAGGAGCGTTGTGACATGCAGGGACCAGACCACCGAGGTTGCTTGCTGAGAACAGGATACAGCCAGCGCCATGTGAACTCACACGAGTCCCAGGACTGTGGACGGCCACTCCCACGGGCTCCAGCGCCCCTCCCCCAGCGCCACGCGTGAGCCGGGGGAGAACTCCATGGCTCCACGGTGGCCTCTCGCCCAGGGGGGTGTGGGTGGCCTGAGCGGCCCTGTCCCCCAGCTACGATCACTCTCTGGGGCACATAGAGTAAGGGGGTCTAGTCTGGAAAAAAAAAAAATTCACCCAGTGCCAGCTGATAGCTCCAGCGTCACTCGATTCTGGGAAATTTAACTAAAGGAGCTGGGGGGTGGGTGCCAAGTTCCAGCCGTCGCTCACCCCTGGGCCCCACAGGCAGGAGGGCTCTTCCAGGCACTGTGCCCGCCTCCAGTGCCCCACCCCTGCTAGTACCCTTTGGCAGATACTACCACGGAGCCAGGCGAGAAAAGCACAGGCTGCCACCGTTTCCACGCGCACATGGCTCGCGAGGGAGAGACGAGGCAGTGTCCTGGGCAAGGGCGCCTAGGCCGCCAGTGAGAGAGGAACACCACCAGTCTCGCTGTCATCACACCCATGCGGCCCCCAGCGAGGTCACCCGGCACCATGTCGGAGACACCTGCAGGTGAGCGCAGCAGGGGGACGGGAAGTGGTGACTCCTCCCCTCTCCGGTCTCTGTGAAGCAGCTGCACCGGCACCACGGTCTGGTTGGTGCTTTTACCCTCTCACGACTACAACCCCGGATATACAAGCAAAAGAGCCAGCATGGGCGGGGCCAGGGAAACCTCTCCCGCCAACACCACTCCTGTTACAGGACCAGCTGCACCGATCTCCCCGGACACTGTGTTGCCTCCGTGAAAGCTGCTTGTATCGCTAGAGTATCCTCGCTCTTGCACGATTTGCATAGAAAGTGGGTGCTTCTGACTCTAAGTGACTGGATCCCGTACCCCAAACTCACTAATCACAGCCAAAGAAACTATCAGGAGACTAAACTATGGTGCTTAGCTGGAGAGCAATCCGATATGTACAATGCATCTTTGAGAGAAAACCACTTACTGAGAAAGCAGTCCCACTCTTCTCTGCCTCTTGTCTGGTAATAGAATCTCTTCTACTTTGCTGCCATCGATTTTGCTTTCTTTGATTGCACATACTAGAAGGAACACGTGATATTTGTCTTTCCGAGTCTAGCTTCTTTTGTTCTAAACGATGACCTCCAGATTCCTTTCTTTTATGCCTAATACTCCATCATATGTGCTATAGCAGAGGTGGTAAATTTATGGCACATGTTATTTGTTTTTCTTTTCAGACATAAAATGTTCATGTCTGAGGGTTTTGTTTTGTTTTAAACTGAAACCTTACTATTCAGGTTAACTTGCAGGGTTGGCACTTTTCGATAAATGAGCAGGTTGTGGGTTGCAGTGTGAGTGCTCGTCTCTAAAGGGTCTGCCATCACTGTGCTGCACTACACTGCCTTATCCATTTGTCTGTTGCTGGAGTGTTGTGTACTGTGCCACAACAAAGACGGGCATGCAAGGGAGGAGGGGGAGGAAGGGGTTATGGCAGTGGACACTGGGAGAGTGAATATGATTGAAGTATATCTTACACATTGAAACCCCCAAAACATATGTGAAAGTAGAGTGATATTAGGATGAAGAAGCTCATTGAGAGAGATGATAAAATATATTATGTGGATGCACAGACCTGAAAAAAGAACCCCATTAATCTTTATAATCTATTTTACTTATAAAAATGTAGAAAAATTAAATTAAGGAAGGTCTTCCCATAAAAGTGGTAGAGATGTCCATTTCAAAAAAGAGACACATCTCAAGATAATAGCACAAGAAATATAAAAAAGTTAATAAGATAATTAAATCGTTTGGACTTGTCACAGTATCTTTTTTTTTTTTTACATATTTCTTGTATACCTGACTTCAGAGTGCACAACACTGTAGCAGCAGATTCCAAAGAAACCAAAGTGGATGAAATGTACACACAGACTGAAAGAGAAAGCACGGGAAAGATATTCTACAGAAATAGAAATAAAAAAGGGACAAGTTAGCTACACTTAACTATGACAAAATGGATGTTAAAACAAAAACTATAAAAAGAGACAAGGTCAATAAATATGTAACAAGGAATCCATTTGAGAATAATTATCTTAACCTAGATACACCCTACATGGTAGTATCCAACTCTAGACAATAAACATATACTATTGTATGTAACAGAAGCCCTAAACTTCAATACAACAGTGGGGAACTGCAGCCATTATTTTTGTCAATGGATAGATAATCCAGGCAAAAAAAGTTAACAAAATAATTGGGGTTAAATTATATGATACATCCAATGGGCTTCATAGACATTTGTAGAACATTTCATACAATAGTTGTAGAATACACATTCTACTCAAGAGCATATGAAACCAGAAACAGGTCATAGCAAGTTGAGAAAACTGAAACCAAACCATATCATATATTTGTTCTGGTCAATATGCAGTAAAACTCACACTCAAAAAACAAAAGAAACTTTAGAAATACAAATACATGAAGACTGAAGCATATTTAGCAATGAATAGTAGGCCATTGAGGAAGCCAACAGAAAATTTAACAATTCTTGTTAAAAAGTGAATAGAAAAGTAGAACATACCAAAACCTAAAGGGTGTAGTAAAATCAATACTAACAGGGGAGTAGAGCAATGAGTGCCTACATTAAAGAATAATTTCAGATAAACTAACTGCCTATTATGCACCTCAGGACTTAGAAAAGCAAGACCAAATGAATCACAAATAGAAGAAAATAACAATCAGACCAGAAATAGAGCCTAAATATACAAATCATCACTGAAGCAGAATTCTTTAAAATTATAAGCAAAATTGGCAAACATTTACCCACACTAAACAAGGGGTGGAAATAGAATACCAAAATAAAATTTCAAATGAAGAGAGGAAACATTACAAATGATACTGCAAAAAATTCAAAAGATTACTAGGGACTACAATAAAAAAAACAATATGCTATATAACTAGAACTCTGTGGGTACATATGACTTACCAAGATTTAATCCAGATGACATATAAAAACCTTTAGTATATTAACTACAAGTAATGAGATTGAATCAGTAATGAGAATCTCTGAACTAAGAAAAAGCCAGGACTAGATGGTTTTATTACTGCATTTTACATTTTTTTAATTAAAATCCAACACCAGTGGTCCTCAAAGTACACTAAACAATTAGACAAGAACTCATTGAAAAGCATTCTATGAGGCCCATATTTTCCTATTACCAAAACTTGAGGTGAATTCAAAAAAAGAAAATTATAGACAAAATTCCTGACAAATATAGATACAAAATTCTCAAGAAGTCTAACAAATAAAGTCAGCAGAATGTCAAAAACACTGTGCACCACAATCAAGTTGGTTTTGGGCTCTTCAATAAACATAATATGGTACACAAATAGATGCAGAAAAAGCATTCAATAAAATTTAACACCTCTTCATGTCAAAATCAATGAACAAATTAAGAAAAAAATCATACAGGCTGGAGGGTTAGCTCAGTGGTTCCAGCGCCTGCCTCGCAGGTGCAAGGTCCTGCCTGAGTTCAATCCCCAGTAACCACATACAGTGCTGGGTGTGGAGACTCACGCCCACTAGCAATCAATACCACATACCACAGAGCAGGACGTGGTGGCTCACACCTGTAATCCCAGCACCCTGGAGGCAGAGATCGGAGGATTGCTGAGTTCAAGGCTTGCCTGGGCTACATAGTGAGCTCAGAGCCAGCCTGAACTACAAAGTGAGACCCTGTCTCAAAAAAAAAAAAAATCATACGCTAACAAAATAAAGGTCATATAGGACAAGCCCACAGCCAACATCACACTAAAACTTTTCTTCTAAAATCTTGAACAAGTTTCTTTCTCTACCTAACTGCTCTCATCCAATAATGTTCTAGAAGTTACAGTAAGAATAATTAGATAGCACAAAAAAAAGAAAAGGCAAACAAATAGAAAAGTGAGAAATCAAATGGTCCCTATTTGTATGATTCTGTACTAAGAAAAACCTAAAGGCTCACCAAGACTATTAGACATTATAAATTAGTAAAAAAAAAATCAAAAGCTTTTCTTCATACCAATAACAAACTTTCTGACAAAGAAATTATGAATTAAACAAAGGAAAAAAATCATCCAGGAATAACTTTAGCAAAGAAAATAAAAGTCTTCACATTGAAAAGTACAAAACATTGCTAAGGAAATTAAATCATAATAGATGGAAATATCTGTCATGTTCATGGATGGAAAGTTAATTTGACTAGTGATTGTTCTATCCAGAAACAATCCCAGACAAAACAACCTTAAAATTTATGGTGAAAACACAAAAAGCACAAAATAACCTCAGAAATCCTGAGCAAAGAGAGCAAAGCTGAAAATATTATAGCACCTTTCAAGATTTACCTCAGAGCTATAACAGAACAGCATGGTACTGAAATAAGAGAAAACACAGACTAATGGAACAGAAAAGAGAACCCAGAAATAAACCTTTTTATCTGTTGTCAAATTTTTCTAGACAAAGTCACCCAAATCATAAAGTAAGAAAAGAAATCTCCTCAACAAACAATGCCAGAAAAACTGGATAAGTCATGCCTTTTAACCAGAACAACCATCTTCCAGTCATTTGCCAAAATGACAGTAACGAAAAGAAAAAGGAGGGAAACTTGGTAAAAATTCTATACACCTTTTAGAAAGTATGAGATTGTTATTTTGGCCACATGTGTGAATCTACAGAAAGGGTGATACTCTACACATCAAGAGAATGAGCCCCATTCAAAATGTCACAGAAAGGTTAGAGTGGCAAAATTGGAAAAGTCTACAGTGACACTCAGCAGGCTGTTGGCATTGTGAACAAGCCAGTTAAGGGAAAGCCACTTGCCAAGAGGATTAATGATGTTATTGAGCATAGTAAGCATAATAAGATAGTGAGAGCATTTCCTGAACCGCATCAAGGAAAATGAGCAGAAAAAGAAGGAAGCCAAAGAGAAAGCTACCTGCGTGCAACTGAGGCACCAGCCCACCCCACCCAGAGAAGCAATTGGCAGTAACCAATGGAAGAAGCCTGGATTGTGGAAACCTCTTCCCTATAAATCCGTGGGATACGCTGGGATGTATCTTGGCCATTCAGCACCTCATTACTGGCCAAATGTTTTAGGCTTTCCTGAAAAAAAAAAAAAATCCTGTGTGGTAAGGATGTTTTTCTTATTTGAACAGGTGTGTAGTCTCTTCACCTCTGAGAAACAAATATTTGAAGCAGATTCTCATTGTACCCAGTTAATTATGTCAGGTATTTACTCTTCAGTGTTTCCTGTGGTAAAAGAGGTGAAGGACTGTGCAGGTGTACACCCAAATGGGCAAATATTTACGAAATATATATAATGGCTTGAAGTTCCTTATAAATCACCATGGGGAAAATATGTATAAAAATAAATGGAAGTCAGTATGTGGCATTTGAGTTAAATAAATTGTTTAAATCACCTGGAAAGAAAAAATCGCAACTCAGATTGTACCCAACTAAATGAACTTCTATACAGCAAATGGAACCATCAACAGAATGAAGAGCTTATCTACAGAATATAAGAAAATTGTTGCAGTTATTCTCCTGAGAGACAGTTAATATTCAAAATATATAAACAATTAAAAACAATAACAAGAGAAATTCCAATTGAAATGAGAAAACTGATCTGAATCGATACCTCTTAAAATCTAACTACAAATGATCAGTAATTGTATGAAAAAATTTAATATGATTAGTCATCAGAGGAATGCAAATCAAAATTACCCCTATCAGAATGGCTATTATAAAAAGCCACAAATGCTAAAAAAAATGTGGATTAAAAGGAAGTTTATACACTATTGATGGGAAGACACTAATTCCTAGAGACACTAAAGGAAACACTACAGAAGTTCCTTTAGAAACTAAAAATAAAACTACCACATGATGCAGTAATCCTTCCTTGTGTCTAGATGTCCCCAAAAGCCTCATGGATTCATAGGGGTTTTTCATAGGTGGCTAGAAATATGGCGTGTGAGTGTGGATTAAGGGTGTGATCCTGGGGTTCGAGTGTGTAGTACTGGATTAGTCCACTCATTGGTTTGTTTTAGTTCTGGGTGTGATAGGAAACCTCATTCTGGGTTTGGGAGGCTCCACCGGAAAGGGTTGTTGCTTTTTTTTAGGATAAAAGGGAAAGTCAAGCTCATACTTGCCCTTTGGAGCCTTCCGCCTGCCACGCCCTGGACTGTTTCTTCTCTGTGATGCCTCTCTGCCATGCTGACTTGCCTTGTAGCCAGCTGCCCATGATCTGTAATCTCTGCAGTCTGTAAGCCAAAATAAACCTTTCCTCCTTTAACTTGTGAGTACTGAATACTTTATCTCAAGCAATGAGAAAAATAATGAAGACATTATTCCTGCTATGTATCCTTGGGAAATCAAGTCAGCATACAAAAGGGATACTGGGATGTGGCATGTATTGTAATACTATTTATGATAGCTAAGAAGTGGAATCAGCCTGAGTGCCCATCAATAAATGAATGGATAAGAAAAAATATCAAATATATCCACTGACTGTATATACATGTACCCATACATACAAAATGAAACAAAATTCAGCCATAAAGAAAAATAAAATCCAGTCATTTATAGCAAAATGGACAGAACTCGAAGACATTACGTTAAGCAAAATAGGCTAGACATTTAAAGACGTGTATCACATGTTGCTTCTCATATGTAGGAAAAAATAAAATCAACCTGAAAGTACCGTAGGGTTAGGATTACTGGGGATGTGAAAGGATCCAGGGCCAGAGCAAAGTACTGTGGGAGAAAGGTTGGCTATGATCAGTGAGCATTTGCGCACGTGTACACACACACACACACACATGTAATGTATGTATACATGTATGTATGTATATATCTATATATATATATATCGATTACACTGGATCTTAATATCTATAATTAAAGTGGAATCATAAAACTCTTACTATAAAAAGAGGAGGATGAGCCAGGCGTGGTGGCTCATGCCTATAATCCCAGCACTCAGGAGGCAGAGGCAGGAGGATTGCTGAGTTCGAGGCTTGCCTGGGCTACATAGTGAGCTGAGGGCCAGCCTGAACTGCAAAGTGAGACCTTGTCTGGAAAAAAAAAAAGAGGAAGATGAAAAAAGGATAAGGTTTCACAGTCTCCTCCCAGGAAACCTCTGCAGTGACCTAAAGACTTGGACCTCACCTCCCATAGACTCTACTACCTCCCAACAATACCTCCTGGGAGACTACAGCTTTCATGCGTGGGCTCCGAGGTGATATTCAAGATCCAAACCATCGTAGGAAGTTTCCTTCACAGTTGAAGGTCAGAAATGAGTGTGCTGCTGACGGAAGAGAGACTTGTAATGGCCTGTTCACTAAATGAGCCCAAGTACAGCAGCCTTTGGTTCTATGACCCTAGGGCTGACTTGGTGCCCCTGTCCAGGGCTGGCAAAGTGTTTTGAGCCATTTACTCTATTCTGCAGCCTACTGTTTCCTTGGCTCCTTTTTCCAACCAGCTTTCTTCCTACCACTTGTTCTCTCGCTGCTCTTCAGTCTCTCATTAGTGCTATGTGCTTTCTTCTGAACTCTCCCTTTACTTTCAGGCCTTTCCTGCCTTCACTAGAACGGAGCTAACAACCCACCACTGCTCCTTTTCTCCATGTTAGCTTTGTAAATCAGACAGTGGAAATGAGTGCAATTGGTCTATTTTATACATTCCTCACACACTGTTGAATCTCTTTGTTTTGAACCTCTTCATTTCAAAATGTTGATTTTTCCAATTTTTCATTTATTTCAATAAACCTGCTCATTTATATTTAATATAATTATTGCTATCATTTGCCTTAAATCTATTGATTTTGCTAAGATGTTTAACTTTGAGCAAGTCTGCCCTGTTATGTATAATATATAACTCATATAACTAAAGAGACAGATTGAGATTCAAGAAATTCATTTTATTTTACAACACAATTACACTCTAATATCACCTTTTTGGATGCTTTTAATCCTTTCCTAGACAGTCAAATCCTCTGGGTAGTGTCACATAGTAACTACAATAATGAACACATAGGATTTATATTCGTGAACTTCTAGCTCTTAATATAACTAGAACTAATGGTTGGAAATTACCAATAAAAAGGATATAAGTGGAGTTCCTTCAGAAGAATGTCCTCATTACTTTTCATTTCCATTATTTTTCCTAATAGGTCATGTGGACAAGTGTCTTGGAGTGACCTGGTCTCCAATATTTGCATAATGGGAGGAAGAAGTAAAGACACAGCCTGCAGCAGCAGGCTGCTCACCCACACCCTGTGTTATCCTGATGGACGAGCCAAGTTCCGGTTCCTGCCTTTTCAAGAAAAGAGGTGTGAATCTGTCTCTAAACTGCAATTTTATCAGTCTTTTGGAAAATCATTTGTCTCAACTAAGCTTACAAGAGAAATTCTGTACTAAATAGAAGGACAACTTATTAATTGATGGTATAAGATATTTCTGTTTTCAATTATTACGGTTAAAGTCCTCCTTCACAGCACGTCCTCTCTGGAGGTAGGTCTTTTTGGAAACTAAGATACTGATCAAAAGCCTTTTATCTCACTGCTTTGATGGCCTGATTCTTAAATGATTGATGTTCATTACTAACTAATCTCATCAGGAAAGTGTTGATTTAGTAATTTAGCTTTCAAAAAGAAGTCTATCCAAAATCCTGACCATATCTTACTTTTAAAAATAATAGTAATGAAGCTGGGCATGGTGGCACATGCCTATAATCCCACCACTACACTCAGGAGGCAGAGGCAGGTGGATTGCCATGTGTTCGAGGCCAGCCTGAGCTGTAGATTGAGTCAAGGCCAACCTGAACAACATAATGAGACCCTGTCTCAAAAAAAGAAAAAAAGTAAGAAGAAAATGCATGTTGTCTGGTAATATAGTGATCCTGCTAGCAATGGCAACATGAAATAAAAATATCGCAACTTTCTCTTTTAGCCAATTAACAGATTGTTTATTGTTAAAATTATAACACAGCATAAAAGGAATTTAAATACCATTCCTTTTTATTTTGTTTGCTGTCTAATGTGGGGTATAGACCTCAATATGTAAAATAAGTTAAAATCAGTATGAGAGAACCTGGGATAACAATATTCAGAAGGAGCTAAAAAACCTCAAAAAGAAATATAGAATAAGAGTAAGTAAATGAGTCTACATTTTATATTTAACACTAAATCTGGTTTTGGACATTCTTAGTTTTAGGGTAGTCAAATTCCCTAGTCATCAGACTAAGATCAGGTCACATAAATTCTCAATAAAATATATTTTTAAAACTATTAATAAAATGCACCTTCTATTTTGATAAACTTAGGAATTTACTGTGTATAAAACATTGAACTAGAATATAATGCATTCAGCTTATTAAGTATTAGTTCACCCAGGTTACAAAATGTTGCCCAGTGCCAATGTCCTTGCAACAACACACACAGGATAGCATCCAGTCATAAACAGCCCATCACACAGCTAACCCAATCACTTCGAACCACATCACCACGAGCCCACCAATCCCCTGGCGACTTTCTCCCTTTTTCCCTTCCATCCTCTATAAAAGCCAAAACCTTACAGGCAATAAAGAAGAAGCTTCCTCCCTCAACCAAGAATCAGTGTGATTCTTGCATCCCTGCTTCGCACCAGTGCAACCCCACGGGACAAAACAACAGGACCACAACGAAGACAGCAACATATTAAGTCACAAAAAGAAATTCTGTCTTGTCCTTTGAAACCAATAAGAGAGCAGTAAATTTATTCATATCAAAAGATATGAACCATTAGATCTTTCTCTCTGATAGACACTAAGTTACAGAAACGTACGAGTTTTAACACACCTCATTTCCTGATGGGGTGCTCATTTCAATAATAATTTCACAAGTTTACATTAGAGCATGTGATTTCATTTTCTTCAAAAACAAGGGAAGAATTTCTGAGACACTTTATCAATTTGATTACTTACTAAATACTATTTACAGAATAGTTTTCAATAAAATAGCTACATGCAAAAGATATTCAAATACTACATTCCTATCACCAACAGTGTAGTAAGTGATGGACATCTTACCAGACTTCAACTGATTTTTTGCAGAGATCACTGGTACCTGACTACCTGAAATTTGTGAGCTATTGCAAGTAGCTAACCTAGAAGCCATTCTGTTAGTACCTAAAAATGTTAAAAATGTCCAAAAAGCCATGTGCAAAACAGTAGGATTAAGAAAGAAGTGTTTACATTTAAGACATATAGATGATTAAAAGTATCCAAAGAAAAGTAGAAGAAGAAAATAATGTATCTCTGGGGAAGAAAATCTCCAAAGTCCTAGAGGAAAAAACAACACATGTACTTAATTTGTATTATTTTAAAGCCATCCTGAGGGCAAAAGAATCTCATTTATATTGGCTCAATTATTCAAACCATATTATTTTTAGGTGTAAGAAATAGGTATCTCTATCTTCCTTTAAATAAAATACTACTTTTATTAGGAAGTCAAGCATGTAAATTCCAAATAGGTTTTAGAAGAAAAAACAAAATTTGGCTGGGCTGGATTATTTCTCTGAATAAAAATCTCAGCAGTAACTAATTGCATTAGTCTTGTCTTTTGAGCATTGAAAAATACACAATTAGCGAGAAGACACACATACTAAATTCCAAGATGGTTATCTTAATCTGACACCTGTATAATGGTAACAGGAAAATGCTCCAAATAAGATTGGGTCTGAACAAATTGGAACACCTGAACTTTTTTTTCTACTAAGTTTGTTTCTGCATGTCTAATTTTAGGGCAATCTCATATAGTCAGTAGATTTGGAGTGACAAACATTCAATTAATAAAATAGTGGCACCAGGCAAAGTATGTAACGCTGAACAAGAACTCCAGTGCTGTCCCTGAAAGGAATAATTTTATCATTGTTTACATATTACATCTGCAACACATGTTTCCAAGAAATAGTTTCCAGTAACAGAGGATCATTTTCTCCTCCACAAAGACAGCAGACACAAAGGGGCAAGTAGACTTAAATTAAACTGGCAATTCACAGGTCCTGGCAGTAATCACCCCTCTTTCCTGTGTATTTGTATTAAATATTAATTTAGATTGCATCTGTATTTTATTCTGGGTTCACAAAAATCAACAGGAGCAGAAGAATTGATTTGAATTCAGTGTAAAATATATTAAAACAGGAGTGTTCTCAATAAGAATATTTAAAAATATGAATGTAAGAGTGTAATCTACTCAGACTTTACACTCAGGCAAATCAAGTTACTGCAGTCCTGACTGGTTGACTCATTTTTAAATGTTCCAATCTTTATCTGAAAAAACAAGAATTGTCAAATACATCTCCAATCTGCTCAAACAGTCTCAATACAGTGCTTAGTTAAAAAAACAAAAAGCCTTGTGCCTGATACTGTGAAGTAAATGGTATTTCATATACATTGAAAATTGTTATTCTTTTTATTATTGCATCTTAAGATACTGAGGTAAACAAGAAGCCAATTCAAATATTTATGTAGCTAAAATAGTCAGATTGTTAAGCGAGCCACATAAAGCTCTTGCCTTGAAATAGTGACAAAAGAAGAAACATGCACTTTAAAAAGACTTCATTTTTGTACTTGAATATCAGGATTGAATATCTGAAAAAGGCTTTCTAAATTTTAACCTTCTTCATATTTTTGTTTCTTTAAGGCACAAATCAGTGCAGTTTGTTTTCCTTAGCAAATCTAGACAAAATTTGTGGAAATTAAAAAGATTTTCAAAAGGTGCTCCGGGTCATGAAAAGCTAAAAATTAAGGGAAAATAAACCCTACATTGTTAAAGATGTTTAACTTTTTGGCTCTAAATTCATTTTCTGGTATTGACCTGAAATCAGTTCTCAATGTTCATAAATTATCTCTAGGTTCTTCCTATTCTTTGACACTCCATGAAGCCAGTTTGTTGGTGCTAGACTTGAGTCTTAACCCTGCTGATCTGTTAATTTTTTAGATCTTGGAAAAGATATGTTAGTCCGGTGTGTCTCATTTGCTCTTTCTGGCTGAACGTACTAAAGCTCAGTAGTTTTGAGGATGAAAAAGTAGAAACATTTATAAAGGGCATCCCACCTAACAGAACACTGCAGAGGTTTGATTCTGAAATATCCCTTCAAAATCTTCCATTTAGAGAAGAATCACTGTGGGTGAGACATGGAAGCAGCACTGTCATCCCTGACTCCTCCTTTGTCTCTCTGCTTCCTGGCTGCCATGGGGTGAGCAGCTTTCCTCCTCTATGTCCCTCCCCCACAACGTTTCTGCCTTGTATCTGGATGACTTTCATGGACAGAGAAATTTGAATCTATGAACCAAAACAACCTCATCTCCTTTAAGATGTGAGTGTCAGGTATTTTGTCCCAAGGATAGGACAATAACTAAGGGCAAGTGCAGAGACTGGAATATATAAGCCACCTCTTCTCTCCAACCAAAGAAAGAACATTTATGAATTCAAGAGACAAGGAAAACCTAGTTTTTGAAATTTAAGGACCACCAAAGATTTTATTTCTATTGCAATGCTTCCATATGGATGTAGAGAAAGTAAAGCAGAGACATCTATTTAGTGATTTTTAAAGTAATTTCTTAAATAGGACTTTAGCTTAGAAATAGGTTTAGGAATGAAAATTAATTTGTGTGACTTCATAAAACTAATTTGTTATATAATACTCCTTAAAACCAAGAGGAAACAACCTGCTATTTAAAAGTTTCAACAATAATACGAAAGACAAGACAGTGAATTCTACAGAACAACCTACTGTTACTAGAATTGCAAACAATGATTTCTATCGTTAAGAGTCGCCCCTAGAAATATCCTTTGTGTCTGATTTTGTGTTGGATAAAGCTATTAACAGCAGAATAGAATAATCCTTTTCTCATACTTTCTGGGTTCTTTTCTAGACCATTGATGCCAACTGCATTTCATTTTGGTTTTCTTTTATTCTCAAGGGAACATTAACATTCCTAGGAGTTGACTACCCCACAAATGCAATCTGCCACTGGCCTAAGGACCTGAGAAGTAACATATATTTTCCAGTGTTGCAGTGTATAAAAAAGAGGAATTTTGTCTGATGTGTGACCATCACAAAGACGTTGGCAACACAGTACCCTTAGCTGGCAGGAAATGAATCATCTCATGCTACTATGGTAGAAATGAAATTTAAATGCTGAACATCTTGTTATCAACAACAGAATTAAGAAAAACTAAGAAAATTGTATCTCTGTGTGCTATGAGGTTGTTGGAAACTGCAGTGGACAAGACTGGTAGGATTGGATATGGCCTTGTCTGTTTAGTGCTTTCAGTTCAATGTTACAGTGGTGGGACTAGGATCGTCATACCGCTCAAGGAGAGAAGAAACCCAGGTGATATTGCATGCTAGAGACTTTCTTGTCTCTCATATGAAAAACTCCAGTGGTACAAGAAGGAATGAGAAGCTTTTCTTCTACTGAACACTATAGTTGAATGAGGAAGGTACCAGAGACACCGACAGAAAGACTTGTACAAATGCTAAAAACCAAACTGAAAGATTAGCATAAATACCAATTCTGAACCACTGAGTTCTCATATCACTTTTGCCCCTAAAATTGTATAGATGTATTCTATCACCCAAACTGAAGGCAGATGGAAATCAGGGCAAAATTTCCTACTAAGAAGTATATAATCTCAAAGGAGAAGAAGGAGGAAGAGGTGAGAGGAATGCACAGAAAATTGTTTTATGGAAAGGAAGAAGAAAGAGAGATTGCTGTAAGCAAGGTAAGAGAGAAATATGGAAGGGTTGGCAGTGAAAGAACTGATCATAGAAAAATCTTTTGAAAACTGTAAAATTAAGGAAGTAAAGTAGAGTATAACTGAGAAATCTAAAATCATAATGAGTAAAAGTTACAAAAGGGAAGAATGAACAAAATTATTTAAAGGAGACAGGCGTGGTGGCTCGTGCCTGTAATCCCAGCGCTTGGGAGACAGAGACAGGAGGATTGTGGAGTTTGAGGCTTGCCTGGGCTACATAGTAAGCTCAGGGCCAGCCTGAACTACAAAGCGAGACCCTGTCTCAAAAAAAAATTATTTAAAGGAAGCCAAACTGAATTTCCAAAAAGACAGCTGACAAAAAGGAGAGCTAGTTAAATCTAGCCCCCCAAAAAATATTATAAACTGAAAGACAAAGTGACTGAAATTATAGAAAGTGAGGAGAAAATGTAAAATGTTTGAGTGCAGGAAAATAGAATGAAAACATCCAGAACATTCAGCTAGAATCTCAGAATAAGAAAACAGAATATCTGCCCTCAAAAATAATATTTAAAAATATAATGACAAAAAGTTGCACATGTATACTTATATATACATATAGGTATATATGTGGTAGAAATGAAATACAAATGCTGAAATGTATACACATTTATACACACACACATATAAATTGATCTGAAATCAGAGCACAAGGGAAGTACAACTCCAGTGGTACCTTGGTTCACAAACTCAAGTTTATGAACTGGAATACCACTGTAATACATAAGAAAAGGTGTCTTACTCATCATGAGGAAACAATGCTCATCTGAATCTATAAATTAGAGAGGCAACAAATTTTATACAATAAATACCTTGTCTTTGTCCAGCAGATTCCATTACAAATCTGATTCTGCTTCAGAAAAAAGATCGAACATCTCACTAGGTTGGTGATTCAGGAAAGAATTATTCAAAATGTACTGTTTGGCAGGGTCCTGACTCAGAAATGAAGATAATTTGTAGAAATATACTTGTATGAAGTGAGTGAAATTACAGCTGGGGATGTATCTCAGTGGTGCTGCCCATGCCTGGCAAGCACAAGGTCCTCAGTATGATCCCTTGTAATGCAAAAATAAATAAATAAGTAAGTAAATAATAAAACAAGCAAGTGAAATTGAGTAAGGACAACAACAGAAATACATATTACATGCAGGTTGTAATGTTTATAATCAGAAGAGTAGTTTGAAGTTAGTGGGTTTTGAGCTGGAACTTAATTGTTGGGAAACATTCAACATGTACAAAAAGGAAGAATTTCCAGAAAGAGAAATTAGTAAATAAAAAAAAACTATGGAATAGTAGAATATTACATTGTGCTTAGAGAAATAGTAAGTAATCCTACAGGGTGAAACTATTAATTATAAGTGGCAAAAATTTAACGAAGGCAAATTCTAGACTAGGGTGGTGAATACAGACGTTAATGCACAAGTGACGAATCACAGAAGCCCTTAAAGCAAAAATAACTCGAATCACAGCCATGCTTCATCCACCTGGCTAGTACATCTCCACACACAGTGTAGGACTGAAAGAGTTCATGGAATACGAACTGGCAAATCTATGGGCACCGAGATGACTGGGTGGGCTACTCTTGACAGAAGTCAGCCTCACTCGTGTGTTCAGAGGCCTGGCCACTGTAGAGGAGGCTGTGGAAAGAGACCTAACACCAAAGCAGCCTCTAACCCTCAAGAAAAATGAGAAAGCCCTTTTGTGTAACATAATTCCCACATTCTGATACAGACAGACTCACAATGTACATTCCTCTCTATGTTTCTGTGGTAAAAAGAAAGTGCAGCCTCCTGTGTGTTTTTACTAATTTCCAACTCATTAGAAAAGCTAAAGTGCAGGGACTCTCAGCTTAAGGGTAAATAGCCCCTGGCTTCCATCATGAGGATTAAAGAAATCTTTGTTTTCACCCCTGAACGGGAAGTCACTAAGTAAGATGAATAACGCTCTATAATTACTGAACTATGCAGGATATGCTGAGTAATATATTTACTCTGCAATTTGCACAACTCCTTAATTAGTTTTAAATATCAAGCTTATCCTCAGTGACATCTAAGCTTTCACATCCATTGCAAGCCAAATATGTGGTTTTGAATTTGCTTTGCAAATGGCATGTTCTTCAAGGTTGCTTAGGCAGCAATGTTTTGATCTTAGTTGTTACATGGTTTGTCCTAACACAATTCTATTTAGCCAAAAGAAGTAGAAAACAAATATCTAAACACATCTATTGAGATATGAGTTCATAATATTGTATTTATCTGATTTTTAAAATGTCCTACTTATTATTTCAGAATTATGGTGACAATAAAAAAATTCATACAACTTAGCTTCTTCTAGAAATGAGGGGAAATGATGCATATATGCTATTGGAAGAGATTTGGGAAAAGAATAAAATAGATAAGGATGAGACGAAGAGTGCTGAGGCTGCGGTGCCCATGGACGCTGCGCTTGACAGGGGCCGGGGTGAGGCCAGGAAGGGAAAAACTCTCACTCTTCCCTCCGTCCTCCCCAGATAAGTCTTGTGTCCTCCTAACTCACACAAGGAAAGCTGGCTCAGCAAAGCCAACGATGTCAAAATCACAGTGGGCAGCAGGGAAACCAGGAAGTGACACGATCTGTATTTCAAGAAGAAAAGGCAGAGTAGCGATAAGGATGATATCGGTGATGGCTGCAGGCTAGTAATCAATGGGAAACTGGGCCCCTCTCCTATACCAGGCCCCTGGGGAACTGAACCCTAACCTCTGTAGAAATGTGGAGCTTTGACATCTGGTGCATGTAAAAAATGTCTCATCAGTAGAGACCCTGGGCTGATGTTGGAGAATACATTGCTGTTCTGGGAGATTAAGAGACTACTGACATTCTGAACACTGAATTTAGAACCAGTCTGAGCCTTCCCCACTCAGCAGTTCCAGAATTCTAGAAATAACCGCTCTGGACAATCCCATTGTTTCAAGATATTGACCTCAGGGTTCCCTTAAAAATGGCCAGTCCAAGAGAAATTTAAATTACACAGATTGTACGTAACTATTTATCTTCTATTTTTATCCATGACAGTTTTAAATTTTAAATGGCAGTTGAGATACCTGTAATGTAAATCACAATGATAGATATAACCTAAAAGCAAATTGTAAGAAAAATTTTAAAAATGATATTGTTAAAGTATTCAAAGATAGGAAAAAAATTTGCTTGCATTGCTCTAAACAAAATAAAGAATTCTTGAAAATTAAGAAAATATGTTAGTAGAAGTGAAAGTCAACAGAAAGTGGTTAGTATATGTGCTGCCGAAGCAAACACAACAGAAAGTGGTTAGTAGGAAGATAAAATTGACTAAATCTTCCAGAAAATATACCACAAGATCATATAAAAAAGTAAGAAAATTAAGAAAATTAGAAAACTAGTCCAGGCAGTGTAATAGCCAACAGACCCTGCAGTTTTGCCTTCCCTTTTTGTACCTCTTTTACTTCCAAAATGTAAGTATAGATACTCCTGGAAAGTCCTAAAAAGATATATATTGTTTGGACAGCAACAATTTGAATTCATGCATTCAATGAGTTGTTTATTAGTACCAAAGCTATTCTCTTTTATTCAACTGCACTATTGGTGGTACTGTGTTTCCTTAAAGGACTAAAACATGGCAAGTCGTTACCTAGTTCCATACATCAAGCTCTTTCTCCTGCGATTAGGCCATCTTTCCCAGAGACGGGGCTTCTCTCTCTCTTGTCCTCTGATTCACCACTAGGTCCTCAAAATAGACCTACATCTGCTGCTACATAGTAAACACTTACTAAAATTTTACTGAATAAACAGTGAGTAAATTACATAAACAGTTATTTGTAGAAATGGGTATGCTTCTTTGATTTATATAGCATTGTAGGTGACTCAACACCAGCAGCTGCAGTTAATGAAATAATTATTCCTTCCCTTAAGGCCTCTAGTGAGATCATGGGAATGTAGTAGCTAAAATAAGCAAATACACATCAACCAGCTTTGCAGAATTCTATTATATTTCCATAACCATCCAATTGTTGTGATGAGTGCATTCAGTTTGAACATGGAAATGCCACACTGATTAGTCTCTGATGTGAGACAGGTCATGGCACTGGAGAGGCTCAGATTTTGTCGATTACTCACTATGTGATAAAATAATACAAGGAATTCCTTGAGGCCTATCATAAGGTCTCATTTTGACACTAGGAATAAAGTATTATTGAAGTACAGTAGCTCCGGAGTGGGTGGTAACTCATTCTCAACAGAACTGACACCTGCTCTGGATATAGCTTTTCCTTCCCTGTTTAGCAGCACCAGCATGTGGAGTGTCCAGAATACTTGATTCATTAGTATGAGATCTTACACAACACTGCCTCACGCTACAGGACATATTTTGTTGTACAAAAGATGAAAGATAGGGCATGTGACCAAAGTCCTCCTGTTTTTATGGCATCCTCACATGGTATCTGGCCTAATTATGCTGAGAGAAAGCTTGCAAAAGATCAAATAGAACATCAGTTGCAAAGAAAATATCCTGCACGAAGCATTCTCTAGGACAGGATTTATGTCCTGAATCAACGCCAGTGTAGGGTGCTGTGTCTCTGAGAGCCGAACTATGTGAGCGTGCAAAACGAGGGCTGGACCTAGGACTGACACTACATAGCACAACTCCCAGTGCACACTGCGTACTTTGTGCTCTCCATCTCTGAAATCTTGGGCTTACGGGGTTGGAAATTCATGCCACCGGGAAGTTGCATCTTTCTGGGATGAGAGTAAAGACTGCACTGAACTGAAAACTCCACAGGCTGAGCAAGTAGAGAAAACATGAAAAAGGTACCAGTTACCACACAGGTGAGGATGATTGTCTTTGAGTCCGATTACCCTAAAGTGCTGCCTGAAACACAGGAGGAGCATGAGTGAGTATACCTGAAAATCCAGCAAATTTTCCTCAGGTCACTTTATGTTTCCACGAGCACTGATAATATAAATAGCCGATCATGACATCGGCAACTCAGAAAGAACAAAGCAACTGAGAGGCCCAACTGCTTAGCAGTGACAAGGTCTGGTTACTCTCCGGCAAGGAGCCTACAGATCTGAAAGGATGACAAACGAGGATGATGGGTACTAATTGTGTCGTGTGGACCAGTCATGGCACAGAGATCTGCAGGCATTTTACTGACTTTTGTGAAGATTTCACCAGCCACCAACTCAAGGATTATGAAAGACAGGGAGATATGTAAACTATGAGCAGCTTCCAGGTGTACAAAGTATAGTAGCATCAGATATCTCATTTGTCACATCAAAATCCATTAGTGCAGGGCCAGGCAGTTAGCTCAGTGGTACTGCACCTGCCCAGCAAGTGCAAGGGCCTGAGTTCAATTCCTGATACTGGAAAGAAAAAAATCTACCAGCCCAGAATTTTTGCAGAAATTTCTAAATGCTCCAATCCAAACAAGTATAACTTCATGCCATTTCTTCTTAGTGTACTACAGTTGCCACTTTGCTCCCCTGGGCATTTCTGCTACCACCATGATATTTCATTGCACTCCCCTGAACTTGATGGACCATTCTCACTCACGCATGAAGCAGAAAAGGCAAGGACATATTTTTTCCAAAACTTCTTGTCTGGTAGTTGATGAAAACAAGTGAATAATCCTTTATCCTAGAGAGACATTTTTGAAGTGCGTTGTAGCCAGATCCTTAAAAGCTCTATGGTATGCCCAGTTTCTAGTTAGTGATCCAACATGATAACCAGTGCAACAATATGCATTTAGATTCCCTTCCCCTCCTTTCTTGCTTCATTCAGCCCCTCTAGTCCCTTGGAACAAGTAACCATGAGAGCTACATGCAAACCTTTGTCTCTCAGTGTGCTTTTCAGGGTGGTGGTTCTGGTGTGTGTGTGTGTGTGTGTGTGTGTGTGTGTGTGTGTGTGTGTGTGGAGTTATTAGGATTTCCTGGCATAAAAATCACTCACTGTGAATCTAAATCATCATAAAAGGTTGTGAGTCTTTAGAAAGAAAAAATATTATTCTCATAGGGAATGTCTTCAATAATCGACTGCATGATTGTTTTCTCTCCTAACGAAAACACAGATTATCTTTCTTTAAATGTCCAAAAATATATGATTATACATGCAGACTCACGTATGTAGTTTCTGAATACAATTACATAGCATGCTTTGAAATTATCAGATGATATTCTTTGTCTGTTTTTGCAGGAATGTCTTTCATTTTACTTATTCATTTCCCTGCACTTACTACACTCAGGGCACCTCATGAAAATAACCTAGCTAGAGCTTCTGAGGGAATTCCACAGTGATGAGAACTAGGGAGATAATCCTCAAATTGAAAAAGATGTAAAGAATGAAGTATATGGAAATTAGGAGGCAGTGCACAGAGAAATGTTCTCCAAAGCAATAGGATGAAGGGATAGAAGACGGTCTCCTAACTCCTGTGTTATCCTTCAGGATGAAGATGGTGCACACAGCGAGCCTGACGTGCGTTCTCTGAAGTGGGACCGGGAGGGGCTGCAGTGTGACTCCCACCAGTGAAAACCCAAGGAAATCTGGAACTCCAGGCTGTGGAAACACTACGGCCCCCTCCAGTTGCGGCTGGGGCACGGGACACAGGCAAGGCCACCAGAGTAGATGGCAGAGCTGGAACTGCCCTAGCTTCTGTCAGAGGGCACCTCTTGAAAACCCTCGGTCCTCCGACAGCATTGAGTGCACTCGAATACAGTCTGATGCTGAGTGAGGCACAGATGGTGAAAGAGGATTCTTTCATTTGAAAAGGATGATGAACAGCCCACAGAGGAGCCCCCAGAGGCTGTAGGACAAGATAGTGCCCTAGAAAAGCCAGATTATACATCTTCCGGCCCCAGAGAGCACAGAGCTCCCCTGTGACCAGGGCTATTAGGCAGGAACTTTTTTCTGTTTGTCTCCATCCCTGTGAGGCTGAACCCTGAATGGATCGGTGAAAGCTGCTTGGGGGAAAAATGAAATAAGCCAAGCAAAAAGCAAATGGGCGAGGTTCATTCCTGGTGAGCAAAGGACTTACAAATTCGAGACTGTTTACCATAAAGTGACCTTGTGAACGTGTACAAGTTTCCATGCAGGGAAAGGGAAGGACTTCCTATAATTAATTAATTTTAAAGACCTGTGAAGAGATTAAAATAAAATTGAGTTCTGACTATACCCCATGAATCATTCTTATTTATGATAGCTGCATGTATCCTTTAGAATACTGTAAATGTCTCCCCTATACTTTCCTTTGGCCACCAGGGGAGATATTTGTAATCTTTAAAAGATTTTTCTTTCTTGTCATGAGGCTAATGCAGCTTTTCAATTTGACTGCAATAACCTGACCTTTTCAATGGCAAAGTATTATT
>PVIC010019108.1:0-30895 GCA_004025085.1 Thryonomys swinderianus | reverse complement strand
ACACACATCATAATTAAATTTCTAACAACCTGTGATAAAAAGAAATTCTTACCAGCCAGAGGAGAAACATTAGATACCCAGGGACGAAGAAGAATGACAGCAGACTTACTTAAAAAGAAAAAAATGTGAGCCTAGAGACAGTGGAATAATGTTTCTTAAATGTAAGAGAAAAGAATCAACCTAAAAGTTCCACAAACTGAAAAATATGTGAAAATGAAGGCAGTGGATAGGGAACGTGGCTTAGTAATGGAATACATGCTGTGCATGTGCGTTTGATCCCCAGTACCAAAGAGGGGACACCCGAGAACAAAGGCAAGCTAAAAGGTTGTCTGATGCTGGCTCTGACACGCCTATCAAAAGCCTGGATGGTGGGCCGGAGGTTGGCTCAGTGGTTCCGGCGCCTGCCTCGCAAGCGCAAGGTCCTGAGTTCGATCCCCGGTAACCACATATAATGCTGGGCGTGGAGACACGCCCACCAACAATCAACACCGCATACCACAGTGCTGGACGTGGTGGCTCACGCCTGTAATCCCAGCACTCGGGAGGCAGGGACAGGAGGATTGCTGAGTTCGCGGCGGCTTGCCTGGGCGCCATAGTGAGCTCAGGGCCAGCCTGAACTACAAGGCGAGACCCTGTCTCAAAAAGCAAAAAAAAAAAAAAAGCCTGGATGGTGAGGCTGGATTAATAAATCTGGCTGCTATCAGACGCAGTCCACAAGAAACCCACTTTAAATATAAAAGTGAAAGGAGGGAGGGGCAACCTGGCGTGTAAGCACTGATTCTATGTAGCTGAAGTAGCTAGACTCAGCGGGTGAGTAAACTTCATAAGAAGGAATATCACCAACAACGAAGAGGGACATTTTAATGATAAAAGGGTAAACTGATCAAGAGATAAAACAATGTATATGTACTCAATAACAGAACTGCAAAATACATGTGATAAAATCTTCTCAGGAGAGAAGAGCTTTGTACTAGTACTTACTCTGCACGTGCCAGACCTAAGGGTGTTGTTTATTCAGTTGGCCTAAGGTGGGCTCAGAAGTTCTGCCATTTGTTGTTGATGTTTTTAAGTTTTTGAGACAGAGTCTTGCTCTGAGTCTTGAACTCACTGCGTAGTCTAGGCTGGCCTTGAACTTGCGGCAATCCTCCTGCTTCTGCCTCCCGAGTGCTGGGATTATAGTTGTGAGCCACCACACCTGGCAGAAGTTTTGCTTTTTCAACAAACTTGCAGACAACCACATCTGAGAAGCAAGGTACCCTACACCACACTGGTTTCTATAAAGAAACATACAGGAAAGTGCCTAGTAGGGTTTAGATGTAAGTAGTGAACACATCTGAGTAAACAGTAAATGATACAATTGGCAACAAAACTGTACAAAGAATAGCCTTAGGCAGTATAGATAGAAAGGAGGGTAATCTTCAGTACAAGAAGCAATACCAAAAAATAGATGTTCTGCAAAGGGCATTGTGGTAGGGGCAGGTTGGTGAAGGGAACGCAGATCATGGACAGTGGGTTTAATATGGTAAGGCCAAGCTGTAGGGAGGCACTAAGGCACATGAGTGATGGGCTGGTGAGAGACAGGATGAAAGCTTGAGTTCATTTGGAAGATGCAGAATGTGGAAGAAGCTAGCTGATGGTCTGAGTGCAATTTCAGTAACAAAAACCTTAGAGGGGGATAATTTCCTAGTGATTGCTTTCCTGTCCACTCCAATCTGGTCTGACTCATAAGCCTGCTCCAAGAAAGACATTTTACCTTTGAAGACAATAGCAGGCTCTTTGGTTGCATTTAGAGAGTCTGTACCAACTCATCTAGCACATGCCTTTCTTTTCTGTAATTATATGCTTCCATTAGATGCTGAATTTGAGATATATTGTGAAAAGGTTGGTTTAAGAGCCTCCTCTGTGCCAAAGGTAATTTGCTTTATGCTTTTCAAGAGGGTAGGGAGAAGGCTAACAAGAACTGATTGCATCATTTAACTTGAGATAGGCTCTGGGTCCTTGTCAACAGATGTTTGAATTTAAGGTCTCCAGACTGTAATTTAAAAGCAATGAGATAGATCTTAGTTTCTTCCTTGAAAACCTGGGCCTGGAGGTGTTGCCATGGTAATGCTAACTCCCACCAGCACTTACAGCCTTTTGTTATGGACTACCTGCTCTGCTGTAAGACCCTAAGTCTTGGCCAACTACTTTTCCCCTCTGGTCTTAGACAAGAAGAGAAAGGCTGTGTCTCCAGTGTCTGCTCCAAGGCGAATTGGTGGAAGCAATGCAAGGATGGTACACTCTCACCCCAGTAGCCCTGGCCATTCCAGAGCTCACTTTGCCCTTAATACTGTCAGTGATCCCAGACACCTGTCAGAAACACGGCCACCTACTTCCACCTCTAATCCATTTCCAGTGAGCACAGAGCTCATTCCAGCCATTAAGCCAGGCCCAGGAGGAGGTGGTAGTATAGGAGGAGGAGTATTTAGGAAGGATCCAAAGTTACTAGTCCTGAAAGGTTGCTGAGGACAAATCCATATGAGAATAAAGTCCTGATGTGGCTCTACGACATCTAAAGATCAAAAGCTGTAACATCACAATAGGTCATTGGTAAATGGTCTCCTTTCTTCATGGGAAAGGGTATTGATCACTCCTGACACTATTAAGTATTTAAGACCTGTGTGTCCTGTATGTGATGGTGAGCATCTCTAAACACCCAGTTATTCTTGCCGGACTTGGTGGCTCAAGTCTGTAATCCCAGCACTCAGGCAGAGGCAGGAGGATTGCTGAAATCAAGGCTTGCCTGGGCTACATAGTGAGCTCAGGGCCAGCCTGAACTACAAAGCAAGACTCCGCCTCACAAACAAAAACAAAAACAAAACAGTTATTCCTGCAAGTGGTAGTATGGACACTGGTTCATTTAGTTTATTAGGTGATTCTGAGTCAGCCTTCAGCAGACCCCAGTGGTAAAATGTTGGAGCATCACCCGGGCTTCCCACACCCACATTCCCTCCCTTCAACAGCTGGCTCTTTCCTGACCTGTCCTTATACCCTGGGTCTTTCCCTACCCTGTTCCTAGCACTTCAGCATTATTTTGTTTTTGGCAGGTTGTTCTCATTCAAGATGGTGGCCAAAGGAGAAGACAGTGGCCATATGAGAGTCCAGCAGGATTAAGGAATTACTGTGGGTTTTTTAGGTTTGATAATACCATTTTTTTAGGTTTGATAATGGTCATACCATTTTTATAGTGTTGGGTGTTGAACCCAGTGCTTCATACGTGCTAGGCAGGATCTTTATCACTATATTTTTTAAAGCTGTAGTATATTTTTTAGAGTATATAATGAAATATTTATAGATAAAATTACATAATACCTGGTATTTGCTTCACACAATTCTGTGGCAAGGCATAGATGAAAGAAGATTGGTCATAAATTGATATTTATTAAAAATGGGGCCGGGGGCCGGAGGATTAGCTCAGTGGTTCCGGCGCCTGCTGCACAAGCGCAAGGTCCTGAGTTCAATCCCCGGTAACCACATACAATGCTGGGCGTGGAGACTCACACCCACCAACAGTCAATACCACATACCGCAGTGCCGGGCGTGGTGGCTCACACCTGTAATCCCAGCACTGGGGAGGCAGAGACAGGAGGTTTGCTGAATTCGAGGCTTGCCTGGGCTACATGGTGAGCTCAGGGCCAGCCTGAACTACAAAACAAGACCCTGTCTCAAAAAAAAAAAAAAAAAAAAAAGGGTAGTAAGTATTCATCGTTGCTCTTTTTCCTTTCTATACTGTGATCTGCTTTTTATATGCTCTACATTTTTCATAATGACAATGTTTATTAGGGAATTATATCCCTCCTCGACTCTTGTTGTGAAGCCAACCGGAGCATTTCTACAGCCTTGGAAGCACGCAACTGACCACCATTGCCCTGCGCAGGCTGCGCTGCTGCTCTGCTCACTTCCAGAGCCCGACGCTGTGCTCTCAGAGCAGGGCAGCCTTGGCTCTGCACAGCCTGCTGCAGCCTGGCAGGAGGGCCTTGCGGGCAGCCCTCTGCAAGCGGTGGAGCAGTGGGAGACGTAGGAAGGACCAGGAGCTGCGCCTCTGACACATGCTTCGCCTGGCATGTGCAGTCAACACTGCCCGTCAGTCCCAGGACCCTGACAACTCTTGACTAACCACGTCCTCGGACTGCTCTCGCTAGACAAGGTACCCAGCCCTGGCAGGGGCATCCCCCCAAAAAAAAGCCGAATGTGTGCTCTGAATACCCAATTTCAGGCCTCGCTCTCTCTCCATGATCTTCGTGGTCTGGCCAAGGAGTCAGGTGTTACATGAGGACCCTAGAGAGCTGGAAGGACTCATTAAACTGATACCTAGCAGCAGTTTCTGCCGGGCTAACTTTAGACCCTTTCTAATCATGGACCACCAGTCCCTGAGGCAGCTGCAATCGCTGTCTGTTTGGAAAAGTAGGTCTTTCTCTACTGTGAGGAGAGACTGTGCACAGGTAGATGCGACACCCAGTGGGGCACAGGACAGAGCTAAGGGGGTCAAGGACACAAGGACACCCTTGATCCCTGATACCGTCAGCCACTCCTCTTGGCACGTTCTAGTAATTCAAACTGCACCCATCCTCCCTCCCCACTGACTCCACCCAACCCAGAAGGAGACCTGGGTCTGCATGTCTCACTTTCTCATCTTTATCCTGTTCATCAACAAGTCTTGCCTTTACCTCTGCCTACATTCATTAATTTCCACAAATGTTTACTGAGCACTTACTATTCTAGACTCTTCCAGGAACATGATGGTGGATAAGACAGTCCTTACCCTGAGCCCTTCCGCTCTTCTGTGCTCTCCTGTTTGCACCTTAACCCCCAATCCACCTGCACCACCCGGTGCCTTAGCCCAGGCCCTTGTCAGATCTCCCTAGAGCAGCCCCTGAGCATCCTGCTTTAATGTGACTGTAGACTCATTAGGCAGTTATCACCGTCTTGTTACAGATCACGGAAACGCACCCTGCACTAGTGTAGGCCGTGAGAGAGGTACAGTGTATTGACTCATGTACCCAAATAACAGGACTAGAAAGCACAGGTGCTTCTCAGAGTCAAATGGAGGCAGAAGCTAATGAGCTACCAGAGATGCCATTTGTTCTATTTAAAAATTCTTCCTTCCTTTATTTTTCTTCTTTTTCTCTACCTTCCTTCCTTTCTTCCTGATTTATTTATTTGCAGCACTGGGGATTGCACCCAAGGCTTTCACACTAAGCTACATCTCCAGGTCTTTTCTATTTTTTACTGTGAGACAGGATCTTATTAATCACTAGGTTGCCTAGGTTAGTCTCAGATTTGTAATTCTTTTGCCTTAGCCTCCCAAAGTGCTGAGATTACAGGGATGCACCACCACAGCTGGCTAAATTTTGCCACTTAGAAAGATTCTTACTAGGCCTGATGGTGCACGCTTGGAATCCCAGCACTGGAGGCCAAGGCAGGAGGATTGCCGTGGGTTCACAGCCAGGCTAGGCTGCATTGTGAACTCCACCTCAAAAAAAAAGAAAGAAATTCCTTCCTTCCATCAAATTCCCCAATCCCAAGGAACAGGACAACTGATAAGCAAATTGTAGCATATTTATATATTACTATATTAGAAGGAAGGTACTACTAATAAACGTCCCAAGATAGGTAAATATAAAAAATGCTGGGTGAGAAAAGGCAAAAATACAAAAGATGCATTTGGTGTGATCCCATCTATGTGAAATTTCAGAGCAGGCAAACTGACCTGTTGTTTGCAAAAGTCCGAAAAGTGGTTGGGAATGGGACAGAGGGCAGGGGTTCAAGAGAACTCTGGGTGATGGGCTGGCTCATGTCTTAGTACTGGCATGGATCTCTGTTAAGATCTGCGCATTTTCTATGTGTAAATTGTATCACAATACTGTTAGGCAGAACGGGAGACAGAGGCTTGTGGCCTCCGGGGGTGGCAGGGAAGGAAGGATGATTAGGCAGAGCCATGAAACCACCCTGTGACACTGCAATGGGGTCGGACCTGACCCTACACTGTCCTGACCTGTAACAGTAAAGTCTAATGAGCTGTGGATGGCAGGTGACAGAGACAGGGCAGGGGAGGTTTATCATTTGTATCAGGTGTCCCCCTCTGGTGGGGGATATTGATCTTCGGAGACTGAATACATGGGGACTAGGGGTAAATGGAAATCTCAGGACCTTCTGCTCAATTTTTCTGTGAACCTAAAACTACACCAAAAAATAAAGACAAGTTAAAAAATTGTTTAAAGGCCAGGTGCATGGTGGTGCACATCTGTAACCCCAGCACCAAGGAAACTGAGGCAGAGGCAGGAGGAGTGCCACAACTTTGAGGCCAACCAGGGTTATATAGTGAGCTCAAGGCCAGCCTAAGCTGCCTGGCTAGACTCTGTCTCAAAAAGAAAAAGTTCAAAATCCCAAGAAATATTCTGATTGGCCTGGTTTAGGCCACCTAATATAAGAATGAAGCAGAGTTCGCTTTCTGGTACCACAAAAATAAAGGTGGGATCTATGTGGTAGGCACATAGATGGCCCACCATTCCCATCTCCTAGTAGCCATGCCCTGGTGTAAACCTCTAGTCTTCTTTCTTTCAGTTTTGTTGAGATCAGGGCTTGTTACTTTGCCCCAAATTCTTGGGCTCAAGTACTCCTCCTGCCTCAGCCTCCCATTTACCTGGACTATAGTTGTGTGCCACCACCCCAGCTAGACCCCTGCTTGTGAGTGAAACTGGACTCTTGAATGGCCCTTTCCTAACAAATAGGGGCAGCAGATCTGACAGACTGCCACCAATACCAAGCCACAGAGGCTGTGGCTTCTCCTTTTGGTGTTCTCTCCTTCTCTCAGCCTGATTGGGTCACTTTCCTGCTTGGTTTTGATTTGTTCTTGCTTTGCCATGGGATCCTGCAGTTTGCCCAGGCTGGCCCTGAGCTCCTGGGCTCATGGATCCCAGTCAGGGACTTGCAGGTAGCTGGGTTACTGGTACTGCTTTTGCAGCCAGAAATCTCAGAAATCTCTAAGCATTCTGTTCTTCTTAGCTTAGGCTCCAGCCCAGCTCATAGGTCCTCGTGGTGGAAGGAGCCACAGAGCACCCTGGGGTCTCTTATAAGCAGCCCATTCCCCTGTCTTTCTCCTCACCACATATTCTCTAATACCATCAGCGTTAGGGTTTCGAAACCCAAATTTCTTAGCTTGACACCCAAGACCTTTTGACACCCAAGACCTTTAGTAGTTAGTACCTGTCCAGTTCTGTACATCTTGTTTGTGGAGCCTTGATTTTTCTTTTGTTTTGTTGTTATTGTGTGTGTGTGTGTGTTTTCTTTTTTTTTTTTTTTTTTGAGACAGGGTCTCACTTTGTGGTTCAGGTTGCCCCTGAGCTCACTATGTAGCCCAGGCAACCTTAGATCTCAGCAATCCTCCTGTCTCTGCCTCCCAAGTGCTGGAATTATAGGCATGAGCCACCACATCTGGTACCATGGTGTGTGGTACTGACTGCTCACCATGCCCTGGCACTGTGGTATGTGGTACCAGAAATTAAATTTAGGACTTTGGGCTTGCAAGGCAGACACCAGGCACACTGAGCTAAATCCCCACCCATTATTTTGTTTTTCTGAGAGACTATCTCACACTGTAGTTTACACTGGGCTTGATCTCACTATGTAGACCAGGCTGGCCTTGAAATGGTCCATCCACCTGCCTCAGCCTCCCAAGTGCTGGGATTACTGATGTGCACCACCATGATGCCTGGCCCTGTCTCTTTTTTTAATGTACAGGGCACTTTGTTTAGAGAGTACTATAATTTTTGCTGACTATACAGTAGTTTTATGTTGTTTCATATTACAGTACCGCACGAAAGAGTTACACAAGTAAAAGCAAAGTCATCAAGTTGGAGTTTCATTTAACCATGTCTTTGTTCTGAGCACAGAAATTACTGTAATGACCCTTCTATATACAAGTCCTCATTCATGACCAATTCACTTAGCAGTGTATTTGCAGCCACAGATCTGAGTACTTAATCAAGGAATCTCTATACTTCTTGTCAACAAACTGAACGTTCCCAGCATCAAAATGGAGTTACTAGCGTCAACCCCACCAAAACAAAAAAGCCCGGCACGCTGGAGATTTAGCTCGGTGGTTCTGGTGCCTGCCTGGCAAGTGCAAGGTCCTGAGTTGATCCCAGTAACCACATACAATGCTGGGCATGGTGACTCACGCCCACTAGCAATCAGTACCATATACCACAGTGCTCACGCCTATAATCCCAGCACTTGGGAGGCAGAAACAGGAGGATTGCTGAGTGTGAGGCTTGCCTGGGCTACATAATGAGCTCAGGGCCAGCCTGAACTACAAAGCAAGACCCTGTCTCAAAAAAAAAAAAAAAAGCCTGGGAAGTTGTGGAGAGTTCTTACACATGACTGCCTGACACTGGTAATTACAAATGACTGAGCCCAAACCACAACCTTCCACCCCAAAAGTGCTTCTAGAAGAACATCTTCCCAGCAACCCTGTTCAACACCATCTCCTTATGACCAAGGATTATTATTTCAAAATATGTGATGTAAACTTTCCCACTTTTGGTTCCAAAACCTCCCCTTTAACTCAACCTCTTTGAATATTTCCATTATTGACTATGGCACATATTCCCATTGAAATGCTGTTCTCAAATAAATATCAGTATCCTTTGGAGAGTCTCTGTTGGATTTTAATTACTCAACACCGTCAAGAATCACCAGTTCACCTCCTCACTCCCTGGTCCCCTCCCTTACACTTCTCACCTTTCCCAAGAGCACCACGCTGAAGGCCTTCTCTGACTCTGTCCCTCACCCTCCTCCCCGAGCCCCGCTACTGTGCTATGCCGGGCTCTTCCCTCACTGCTGGCGTGATTGTCCACCTCTCTGCTTTGCTTCCTGTTGGAATCCCCAGTGCCTCCAAGTAACAGGTTGTCAGTATATGTTTGTGATTAATTAATCAGCTAGCTAATTATTTGAGGTACAGTATCAAGGAATGACTCTCGCCTCTGCCTGCCTGTTAACAGTGCTTCTACTACTACAGAGGAACATGGGGCAGAGAATCAGCTTTCATTCCATCAACTTAGGTTCATAAACCTCAGTCATGACCCCGATGCGTGACACCCCCGTGCAGCTGGCAGTTAAAACCAAAATCAAATTTGGTTGCTATTATGAAGGAAACCAGCCCGGTTTTATGAGGCAGAATAAAGGTTTGAGCCCTTCAAGCCTGGATGGCCAGAAGGCTAGCTGCTCTGAGCCCACACATTTCTGCTGTGACCTGGGAGGGAAAGAGCCAGCAGGAAAGTAGGGGAGGGGCTGGAACTGGGAGACAGAAGGAAGGCGAGCGGCATCCGGTGTAGGTAAAGCAAGGAGGAGGCCAGTGTGGCTGGGACAGAGCAGGGACTCCAGCTTCAAACCCCTTGCTCCTGCTGGGCCGTTCATTCATTCATTCATTCAGGCCTATGCTTCCCTCTGCCAGGTGGTCTCCACACGCCCTCACCCCAGATGCCGGTTCCTGCCCCCCTGGATTAGGTCCCCAGCCTGGCCACCTTTCTTGTCACTCGGATCCATTGCTGCATTTGCTTCCTGCGGGACACCACTCTTTCTTGGTTTACTCCGTCCCTGTGTAACATCTGCCTTGGGCCAGGGACCTCTAACGCCTGGAGCACTGCTTGGGGTGTGGCAGGCGATCTTTATCTCATTCTTTCACTTAATTAGCCCCGGATTTTATTATCATCCGCCATGTGCTAGATGCAGTGCCAAACACTGAGACAAACACAAGTGTCTCTTGGACCTTGGGGCCAGCTGTATGGACATATGACTCATTGTACTTTATGGGATCTTGGGCTAAGGAAGAAGGGCCCCACTCTTGCTCGTGTGTTGCTGTTTTGTTTGTTTTCTGAGACAGGGTCTCGCTTTGTTCAGCCTGGCCCTGAGCTCACTATGTTGCCCAGGCTAGCCTTGAACTCACAGCAATCTTCCTGCCCCTGCCTCCTGAGTGCTAGGATAACAGGTATGAGCCACCGAGCCCAGCACTGTGATGTGTGGTACTGGGGGTTGAAGCTGCAAGTGACCTTGCACTTGCAAGACAGATGCTGGAACCACTGAGCTAAAACCCTGGCCCACTGTTTTGTTTTTGTGGTACTGGGAACTGAGCCCAGGGCTAGCACTCTAGAATGAGTCACCCATTGGCATAATCACATTTAGTTTATTGAGACAAGGCCTCACTAAATTGCCCAGCATGGTCCGGGGCACTTCTGATCCTCCTGACTCAGCCTCCCACAGGTCTAGAGTTACAGGCTTCTGCAGCTAAAACCTTTGGTTTAATGCTCTGCTGTCATTTAGGAATTCTTTTTTTTTTTTTTTTTTTTTGAGACAGGGTCTCACTTTGTAGTTCAGGCTGGCCCCGAGCTCACTATGTAGCCCAGGCAAGCCTGGAACTCAGCAATCCTCCTGTCTCTGCCTCCCAAGTGCTGGGATTACAGGCATGAGCCACCACGCCCGGCACTGTGGTATGTGGTATTGATGGCTGGTGGGCGTGAGTCACCACACCCAGCATTGTACGTGGTTACTGGGGATAGAATCCAGGACCTTGCACTTGTGAGGCAGGTGCCAAAACCACTGAGCTAAATCTCCAGCCTTAGGAATTCTTAATGTATGAATTAAATGATCTATATTTTCATTCTCAAATAAACCCCAAGTTTATATAGCTAATCCTATACTGACTTTTAATTCTAGAAAGCTCCAGCACATTCAGATTTGAAAATAGTTTAGGAACAAGTCAACACACTGCACACTATTGTTTGTTTATTTTTGGTGGTATCTGGGGTCGAACTCAGACCCTTTTGCTTCCAAGATAGGTACAATACCACTTGAGCTAAAAATCCCCGGCCTTGTTTTTTTTTTTTTCTTTGCTACTAGGGTTTGAACCCAGGGCTTATACATACTTTAATACTGAGTAACCCACAGCCCTTTTTATTTTTGGACTTATTTTTATTTTTTTATTTTAAGACAGAGGCTTCTGAAGCTGCCCAGACTAATCTTCAGCTTTCTATCCTCCTGCCTTAGCCTCTGAGTAGCTGGGATTATGGGCAGGTATCATAGCTCCTGGTCCTACTGTGAATTATTTTAACAGAATTGCTTAATGTACTTGAGAGATGTACAGAGTAAGTGTGTATCGGTCAGTGTTTACTAGAGAAATAGACATAACACAAGATATAATAATGTACAGATTGACTTATGATGGCTGCCCATAGAGTCAGGTGTGGAAGAGGACAGAAGGGCCGTCTGCATATGAGGGTCTGAAGGATCTGCCTAAGGCCTGGTCCTCAGTATAGTACCCTTGTGAGTCTGTGTCAGGAGGTCAAATGCTCTGCAATGGATGCCAGCAGATGATGTCTAAGGTGTAAGTGAAGACTGGAGCTCCTGAAGGAGACTGAAGCAATCCTATCACCTCCCTTTTATACAATTGTGGCAGACAATCCTCCCCAGGGTAGATCCTCCACACCCAGAACTATGCTGAGCCAATATAGTTAGATGCTGTTTACTTAAATTGACACTATCGGAGTTGGCCATTACAAAGTGGTTTGCTGAGATAGTATAATTTTAAAAAAAATTCTGAGGTCAAAGGTGATGGATGGTACATGGTTGTAATCCTAGCATCCCAGGAGGCTGAGACAGGAGGATTGCAAGTTCAAATCCAGACTGAGAAATCTAATAATTTGGCAAGTAAAATAAATTTGCTTAGCAAGCAAAATACATTTTTCTTAAAAGGGGCTGGGAAGCTGGGCTTGGTGGCTCTCAGCTGTAATACCAGTACTCAGGAGGCAGAGGCAGGAGGATTGCTGAGTTCCAGGCTTGCCTGGGCTACATAGTGAGCTCAGGGCCAACCTGAACTACAAAGTGAGACCCTGTCTCAAGGGAAAAAAAAAAATGGAGCTGGGAAAAGCTCAGTTTGAAGGCCCTGGGTTCTGTCCCCCGTAACACACAAACACACACACACACACATGCGCACACACGCATGTGCACAAAAAAGAAGACTCCCTGGGAGTCAGATGTCCTTAGGGTCCAGCCCCATCATTTTTCAGCTGTGAGAACTTGAGAGACTCATGTAACATTTCTGAACCTTAATCCCCTCACTGCACCTGGGGAGGATGTAGTGTCTAACTGTTAGAGTTGACTTGAGGATTTAGCACTTAGGTCAGGGTGTAGGTGTCCTAAAACCCAGGTTCTGTCACCGGCTCCCACTCCCCCTTGTTGGGTCCTGTGCACTCCTGGGCTGGAGAATCTGGGTCAGTGTGAGTGGTTCCCAAGTGAGAAGAGTACAGAAGAGAAAACCTAAGGAATTACAGCCTTGGGGGAAGCAATAACATTTCACTTAAAAATTGCTTGAGCAAAGACTTTGGGCATATTTTGCAATTTGTATGCAAATCAACCAAAGACTTCTCTGGCCTGTGCTGAGACATGGCCCTGGGCAAAATTCGAAGACCACTCCAGACCACAAAGAGCCTCTGTCCCTTTCTCTTCGGAGTCTAGCTCCAGAGAAACCTTCAGATAATCCATCACTCTGCAGCTCCTGCACTGCTGAGCCTGCTAGGAATTCATTAGTATGTGAGGTGTCTTTCCAATTTTCTAACTAGTGAACCGGCATCCCTGCCTGTGTCTGCCACCTCGTCTTCAGCGCTCTCACATTCTTTGTCTGTTTAATCAAGCACTGATTTGGCATTAACTTGCGAACAGTCTCCTGCTCCTAATGAAAAAGAATTTCCACTGGGTCAAGCCTCAGAGGATTTAGGAAAACCCAAGTCAACAGCAGAATTAAGAGAGAAAGCTGAGAACACACTGACATGCACCCCAGATTCCGGGGACTCTTAAAAGTGAGGTAGGACAGCGTTTTATTATACTCCTCTCCATGCATTCATTCAGCGACACTGAACACATACTCTGGCAGGCACTGTGCCAGGTGTTGTGGATAAGTCTGTGTGGTCTGCTACACAACGGGACTACAAAAACAGGCAATTCCAGTACAACTGTGATTCAAGGAAAGGGGACTAGGGAACCCTCAGGATGGCTAGAGGTGAGCTGGTGACTCAGTGAGGCCCTGGCACTCTCCCCTACCAGTTACATGAATCTGTCCATCTGTCCACTGCATCTCTGCCACGGTTTCTCTGTCTCAGTTTCTCTGTCTTGAATAAACAACTGACTCGAACACGTGCTTCCTTTTCAAGCTCTGAATCTCTGGATTAGAGCTGGGGTTTCAGTCAAGGCCTTCCCAGGAAGTTTGTTTTGCCTTGCCCAGATCCTCATTCATTCATTCACCAGATGGTCTTTGATGACTTGCCACATGGAGCCCTGGCGATCCAGCTGAAAGCAAGACAAATAGTTTTTCTTTCTTTCTTTTTTTTTTTTTTTTTCTTGAGACAGGGTCTCACTTTGTAGTTCAGGCTGGCCCTGAGCTCACTATGTAGCCCAGGCAAGCCTCGAACTCAGCAGTCCTCTTGCCTCTGCCTCCTGAGTGCTGGGATTACAGGCATAAGCCACCACGCTTGGTGACAAATACTTTTTCTTCAGAGAGCCAGGATGCTCATTTAGCACCAGGCCTCATTTTCTTAATTTACTTCAGCTCATTTACCATTTTTACCCCATCTCACAAATTCCCTGAGAAGCAGGCTTTATTTTTCCTTTTACCAGTGAGGGGACTGAGTTTTGCCCCAGGTTGCCAGCTAGTGAGAGACATAGCCAAGCTTCAGTGAGGTCAGCTCCTCGGGCCTCCCAAGCTGTCAGACAGACCAAGTCCTCATCTGGAAAAAGAGTCCCCCAGCAGTGCTTGCTCTTGTAGTTTTTTTGTTTGTTTGTTTTGAGTCACAGTCTTGCTTTGCAGTTCCGGCTGGCCCTGAGCTCACTGTGTAGCCCAGGCAAGCCTCGAACTCAGCAATCCTCCTGTCTCTGCCTCCCGAGTGCCAGGATTACAGGCACGAGCCACCACATCCAGCACTGTTGTTTGTGGTACTGATTGCTGGTGGGCGTGAGTCACCAAGCCCAGTGATGTTGTATGTAGTTACCAAGGATCAAACCAGGGACCTTGTGCTTGCTAGGCAGGTGCTGAAACTATAGAGCTAAATCTCCAGCCCTGCTTTTGTGTTTTGATGAGGACCTGTGGCTCTTTCTTTACCAGTCTTCCTAGGGCCTGAAAGCAGCCAGGCCATCCTCTGCACAGCCACAGAGACAGAGGTCACTGGCCCAGGACCATGTCCCAGCTTTCTCTCCCCTCTGTTGTGAAGGGGATGCAGACAAAAGATGGACAGCTTTGCTCTAAGGCCTCAAACAGAAGCCCTCCCTCTTCCTGCCTCACAACCCTCCCTCTTGGCCCCAGTGTTCTTAAGATTCTCAGGCCTTGGTCAGAACATCAAGCTCCCTGCTCAGTTTACTTTTCTTGCTTCACAAGCATAAAAGCAGTGCCATAGAGCAGTTTTCATAGCCAAATCTGGAGCCTCCAGTGGAAATCTGAGGGGTGCCTGGTCCCCCTCATTTCCCTTTCCAACTAGACTTTCCACCCCTCAGGCCACCATGTCTTAGCTGCAAGGCCTCTCCCTGATGGGCGGGAGCATATCCTGACCAGCTATAAAGTCCACTGCTGCGGGATCGAATAGCTTTGGCCTGCACAGGACAGCAATAAAATACTCCCTGAAAGTCCTAGCTACTGCTGCACATACCTTCTAGTGCCCAAGACCTGACCACAGGTGTCTCTGCATTTGCCTATTTTTCAGGTCAGAACACAGAGGCTCCAGAAGCCAACAGCTCACTACAGGTTTCCCAGTTTATAGTGGCTGGGCCAGACCTGGAGCAGTTGTTCTCTTACTACAAGGCTGGAACTCTGGGCCTGTGCTGGGATGGACCCATTAGGTTATAACTTACTCCAAATAAGTCCCTCTGCTTGGTGAGTATGCAGAGCCCCAAGCACCTAGTGAGAAATATGTGAAATCACCATGCACTAAACTAAAATTAAAATGGATCAAAGATCTAGATAATAAAGCAAACCCAAAATCTGCTGGAAGATAGAATAGGTAGAACTCTTAAAGACATTGGTGTAGACAAAGACTATGAACAAAACCCCAGTCACACAGGAAATATCACAAAGAATCAATAACTTATTAGAAAGCTTTTGCACAGCAAAAGAAACCACCAGCAGAATGGGAAATTTTTTTTGTACCAGTTATTCCTCAGACAAAAGACTAATAAATATCTAGAATATATAAAGAACTCAAATCAGATCTCCCAAATTTAAATACCTATTCCAAAAATGGGCATCTGAAATGAATAGACACTTCTCATATGAAGAAGCACATGCAAATGGGAAATAAATACATGAAAAAATACCTGGTCATTTGAGAGATATAAATTAAAACAACACTGAGATTCCATCTTACTCCAGAAAGCATGGCTATCATCTAGAAATCAGCCAGTAACAAATGCTGGTGGAGCTGTGGGGAAGGAAGGAACCCTTCTCCACTGTTGGTGGGAGTGTAGACTGGTGCAACCACTGAGGGAATCAGTGTGGAAATTCCTCAAAAAGCTAAAAGTAGAGGTTCCATTTGTCTCAGCTCTTCTTCTCAGAAGGATTAAAAAAAATAAAGCCTACGCCTGTAATCCCAGCACTCGGGAGGCAGAGACAGGAGGATTGCTGAATTCGAGGCTTGCCTGGGCTACATAGTGAGCTCAGGGCCAGCCTGAACTGCAAAGTGAGACCCTGTCTCAAAAAAAAAAAAAAAAAGAAAAAAGAAAGCCTACCACACCAGTGTATGTACACCCATGTTTACAGCAGCACAGTTTGTTGGAAACAACCCAAATGCCCATCAAGTGACAAACAGATACAATGGAGTACTATAGGACCATTTTGTCTTAAAGAAGGATAATCTTGAGACATTTCTAGATAAATGGATTCACCTGAAGGCCAACACCCTTAAGTGAAATAAATCAGACAAACATGTTTAAATATGTCATTGTTTCTCCAGTATGAGAAACCAAAAGGGTAAATAAGGACCAAAATGTATAATAGATACTGAGAAATAATGAGGAAGTGTTCAAATGGGAAGGGGGACAGAGGAAGGAAGGGAAAAAAATTTTAAAAAGAATAAAAAGATAAAAGGAACAAAGCTTTTGTAAATAAGGAGGAGACAAGAGTTGAAAGGAAGGGAGGGGATTGGGTAAAAAAGAAAATATATAAAAGGACAAATTCCCTATTCTGAATGTGATTACCATATACATATATATATATGTACATATATATATATATATATATATATATATATATATATATATATATATATCACGTCTGTTATCCCAGCACTCAGGAGGCAGAGGCAAGAGGATTGCTATGAGTTCGAGGCTCACCTGGGTTACTTAGTGAGCTCAGGGTCAGCCTAAACTACAAAGTGAGACCCTGTCTCAACAAAACAAAACAAAACAAAACAAAACAAAACAAAAAACTATGGGAGAACCCCGTGGGGCTCCGTGAAGTACCTGCCCTTCCCCACCTTTGGTGGACAAATCCACAGGGCAGGGGACATAGAGGTCTGAGCAAACACAAATGTCTAGTGATGGAGGACCTTCATGTCAGGAAGACATCTGAGGAAAACAGCCCGGTCAGGGTGCAGGAGGCGGCAGCCACAAAGCCAGCAGCCCTCGGCCCAGGCTGGGGCGCTCCCTGGGGTCCCACCCTACTGCAGTCCCAGTGCCAGCTGACCTCCAGCGGTTACTTCCGTATTGGGAGACAACAACGCATCCTGTCCCCCATCCTGCTCTGGGGCTTCAGGTGTCCAGCTGCTCAGTCCTCCTGCATCTGGGAGATACGAGCACCGCTATTCTAGCTTTTCCTGCTCAGCCTTCCCAGACTCGCGGGGTGCGAGGAGCTGGATGCGGAAATGCGCTGGGCTTTGGAGGGAGACCGCGAGAGCTTCGCCTGAGATTCTGCATCCTGAGTACAGTGTGGAGCAGCGGCTCCAAAAGTTCAGACTGGCTTGAACTCAGAACTTCGGGTCAGACTTCGTGATTTTTTTTTTTTTAAAGTTTTGGTTGGGTTTTTTGTTTGTTTGTTTGTTTGTTTGTTTGTTTGAGACAGGGCCTCGCCTTGCAGTTCAGGCTGGCCCTGAACTCACTATATAGCCCAGGCTGGCTTGAACTCACAGCAGTCCTTTTGTCTCTGCCTCCTGGGTGCTGGGATTACAAGCATGAGCCACCATGCCCAGCACTGTGGTATGTGGTACTGGGGATCAAATTTGGGACCTTGTGCTTGCCAGGCAGACGCCAGAACCACTGAGCTAAATCCTGGGACCTGGCCATACCTCTGCATAATCTAACAGATGCATACATTTAAGTAAGTGTGTTTAATCCGGGACTCTTGGGAACTGGCCCGCTCAGGAGGAGGCCGGTGGCAGGCGAGCCTTTGAAGCTTCCCTGCACTTACAGCTGCTCCCCACCCTCAGACCCCAACCGAGCCCTGCCTCTGGCAGGTCAGAGGACCACTGCATTCTCCTAGGAGTGTGAACTGCACACCCAGCCGTGCACTGTGCATGTGTGGGCCCTGGGCTGCACACCGCTCTGGTCCATTCCCAAACCTCCCTCCCCACACACACTGCTGTGCCCTCCATGAAACTGGTCCCTGGGGCCAGTTGTGGTTGCGGCTGTTGTGTTGACCCCTCTCAGCTTCAATTTCCTACTGTCAATGGGGTGATATTGAAAACGCCTACCTGATAGGTTGTGTTAAATATTAAACTCGGTGGTGGTGTGTCTGGTTGATAAGCGGCAGAAGTGGCTTTGAGGGTTGGCAGGTGGAAGCAATAGAAAGGACGATGACCTTCCGTAAAGTGTCACCTGTCCTGCAGGCTGGCCAAGTGGCACTGATGCCTTGATCAATGGCTCTTCTGGAGTGGGACATCTTCTAGAATGAAGTCAGCCGTGTGAGATAGAGACTCATAAATCACACAAAGCAAGATTGGCATGTGGCAGCTGGCTCTATGCAATCCTCACCCAGCCTAGGCCTGATCCATCATTGCCCCCTGTGATGGGCAGCCTGCTTAGCAGGGGCCAGGCCAGTGGCTGAGACTCACCCAGCCTGCTGCACCAAATGTCACTGAAGCCCCAGTCAGGGAGCAGAACCTGTCTTTCATCACCTATCCGAGGCTGTCAAATAAGCCCGCCTCTGAACCCTGGGAACTCTGGAAACTCAGAGCTTATGATCAGCAGGTCTGTGTGGGGCAGAATTTGCCTTTCTGCCAGGCTTCTAGGTCATGATCAAAAGGTTGTTGTGAAGTCCACACTGGGAACCCGGTGGAGTGATTTCAAACCCAGCTGTTTAACCCCAGAGAAGATTATTATCCCAGTGGAGCCTCCTCCCCTCACCCATCAGGTAGGTGGGTCGGAAGAGCCTCATGGGATGCACATGGCAGCAGCCTCATCAAGATTCAAGTGTCCAGGGCTGGAGATTTAGCTCAGTGGTTCCAACGCCTGCCTCGCAAGTGCAAGGCCCTGAGTTGGATCCCGGTAACCACCAACAATGCTGGGCGTGGTGACTCATGCCCACCAGCCATCAATACCACATACCACAGTGCGGGGCCTCGTGGCTCATGCCTGTCATCCCAGCACTCGGAAGGCAGAGGCAGGAGGATTGCTGAGTTCCAGGCTTGCCTGGACTACATAGTGAGCTCAGGGTCAGCCTGAACTACAAAGCGAGACCCTGTCTCAAAAAAAAAAGATTCAAGTGTCCAGAAAATAAATGTTCGCTTCTCTGCATCAGCTCCCAGGAGCACCAGCAAATTATTAAGAGATTGACAGACTACTAAGCAAGGAAGGGTGGAGCTCTGAAGATACAAAACTTTAAAATATGTATTGAAGGTGTTCTGTGCATATTGTACTAATTCCTAAATGCAAATGTGCTCTTTATCCCCCAGGGCTGGGGATTGAACCTGGAACCTTAAGCAAACTTGGCAAGCACTCAAACACTGAGCTACCCCTAGCCCAAGAATACTTTATCTTAAAAATACAAACAAAAATAAATGCAGTTTGGATGTTTTATCTTTTCACTCATGCAGATGAGATATACAGCTAGAGCAGGCCTATTTCCTGCTAGTAACAGAGAAGACAATGGTCCTAGCTTAAAGAGGAAGGTGATGAGGACTGAGGTGGAAAAGGAGTAATCAAAAATAACAAGAATGGGCTGGAGGGGCTGGAGGGTTAGCTCAGTGGTTCCGGCGCCTACCTTGAAAGTGCAAGGTCTGGAGTTTGATCCCCCGAAACCACATACAATGCTGGGTGTGGAGACTCACGCCCACCAACAATCAATACCACATACCACAGTGCTGGGCATGGTGGCTCACGCCTGGGGTCCCAGCATTCGGGAGGCAGAGACGGGAGGACTGCTGAGTTCGAGGCTTGCTTGGACTACATGGTGAGCTCAGAGCCAGCCTGAACTACAAAGCGAGACCCTGTCTCAAAAGAAAAAATAAAATAACAAGAAGTTGGGCTGGGGATTTAGCTCAAGCTGCATCTACCTTGGGGGGGGGTCTCACAACTCTTGCTTTTATCATGTGGTTCTTACAGTTTACTTTTGTTTGTCTTTTTGAGACAGGGTCTCGCTTTGTAGTTCAGGCTGGCCCTGAGCTCACCATGTAGCCCAGGCAAGCCTCGAGCTCAGCAATCCTCCTGCCTCTGCCTCCTGAGTGCTGGGATGACAGGCGTGAGCCACCACGCCTGGCACTGTGGTACGTGGTACTGATTGCTGGTGGGCATGAGTCACCATGTCCAGTATTGTTGTATGTGGTTATTGGGATCGAACGAGGGAACTTGCACTTGCTAGGTGCTGGAACCACTGAGGTAAATCTCCAGCCACTTACAGTTTACAAACTAGTTTATTTGTCCATCCTCCTAGGATACTGGCTCTCCAAGGAAGGTCCCTTTTCTGTGCTAACATTTGTGTCATCCACCCTTGCAATGTGGTTATGGCAGGCATCGAGAAAATGCTTAGTAATAATAACAATGCCTTAGACTTACTTAGCATTTAGCAAGGGCCAGATGCTTTGCAATCATCAAATAAATCAATCTTTACAAAAGTTCTCTGAGGGTTACAAGTACCTCCAACTTACAGGTCAGGAAACCAAGGCTCAGAGGAATGATTTATTCCAGAGTGCACAGCTTGGGAGCCCCAGAGAGGGGCTGGCCCAGTGGACCCACCTTCACACAGTGGGGTTGGTAGGAGGGAGTTGACTACAGGTAGCTCTGGAGCTCCGTCCAGGAGGGTACCAGACAGCCTGGTGGGTGTGGCCGGGAGTGCCCACACTTTGGATCCACGTTTGGGCTTGGCCAAATTCCTGGTGATGACTTACAAGAGGAGCTGGCTGGGTCCCCTCCACTTTCTGGACAGACACTGACTCCGGTGCACAAGGGACGCACAGTTATCAAGCACACTGAGTGCATCCTCGGAGTGATGTGTGGACACCATGAACCCCAGCCTGTCCAGTTCCCCGGGGGAGAGGTCTCCACCCCCAGTCCATTTTCCCAGGTCTTGGTGTACAAGACCCCTGAGAGAATAGCGATGTTGTTTGGGTTAGTTCCTCCAAGTGCAAGTGGGAGAAGCCTAATGAGGGGCTGGGAAGATCCTTCCAGAAAATCAAAGCCAAGAGAAAGAATACTTGTCTCATACATACGATGCCCTGGGCTCAACTCCCCAGTAATGTAAAATCAAATAAAACTGAAACCAGGTTCCAAAGGCAGGGTCATGAACTGTTCCTGGCTGGGTGAATGGGAGGCTGGCCCAGGTCAGTGTCCCTCTGGCCGCCCAGCCTTCCTGCCCAGGTATGTAAAGCCCGCTGTTAATGGCCAGTCTGTGGCCTTTTTCTGAGTCTTCAAGGGGGCCTGGGTAAAGGCAATCCGCCTCGGTTCCACACAGCAAAGGGGAGTAGGAGAGGCAGGTTTGGAGGACAGCAAGAGGAGAAAGCCTGCCTCAGGGGGAGTGAAGCCTAGAGCCCGTCAAGGCTGGTGACAATGGATGGAGAGAGGGAAGCTGTCTCAGTTTGGTCATGAAGGGGCCTGAGGAGGGCTGGGCAGGGGCCTGGGCTTCCTGAGAGGAAAGGCACAGAGGGACAAATGGAGACTTCAGCCAGAGGCTTCGGCAGACCCTCACTTCCTGCGTCCAGACTGAGCTGGACAGTATACTACTGCCGGCCAGGGCTTTGCTCCAGGCTTCTCACATCCCGGAATCAGAAGTTCTAGGGAACCCTAGGTCAGAAGCCCTGAAAAGGTAGAAGCTGGGACAAAAATGGTCACATGGGGGTTAGTGGCACCCTCACCCACACACTGTGGTGTTTATTTTTACCTAGGTAAGTTCAGCTTCTGATCATAGCAATGGTAGGAGTTTCCATGGAAATGTTAGGCAGAGCATCTGCCATCCATTGAGCAAGGCTAGGCTGATAAGATTCTAGAACTATTTTGAATATCCTACCTGAATTTTTAGCATAGCCTTCTTGTGCGGTAGTATTATAGGTAGAAAAGCTAGCTAGACATATGGTAGGCAGATAGATAGGGCTGGTCCTTGAAAAATTTGCAAGAAAGATGATCCTTCTGAAGGTTAACACCATCAGTGAAAAACTACACTCCCAGAGAGCAGTGACCGACAGGCCTCATTCTCCCGGGATGGAGGGTCAAGATCCAGATCCACCCCTTCCCAATTGCAAATTCCCTGATAGAGGGCTGGGACTATGGACCACCTAGAGGAGTCTCCTGACAAGAAAGACCCTATACGACTTGTTTCCTCATTGGCCTCCATTTAATCAAGGTTGCTGAAACAACTGTATTTGTTGTAAACCCACTGGTTAACTATGGTATGCCCATTTCTTTTGAATCTTATTGGAAACCCACACTTTGAGCCTGCCTCACTTCATGGCTTTGCTCTATAAAAGCCCTCTCAAAAGTGAGGTGGGTGGGTTACCCACATTTCCGGGTTCCCCCTTCTGCCTGTCTTAGGCAGAAGCTTTCTTTCTCAATAAAATTTTCTTACTCAAACCTCCATTGTTCCTAAAATTCATTCTTCAGTTTTTAGAGAACATGAACTCATGTTTCAGGCTGGGAGCTAAGCTTTGCTCCCCTATGTCAGTAGCAGAGGGAAAGGGCATGTAAGACGGGCCAGGTCCAGCTCTCAAGCAAGGATAGTGGGTTGGCTAAAGGCACTAGTGGTGACAGGGTCACATGGATTGGGAGCAGTCCCAGGATGTCTGTTTCCAAGGCCCAGCTGTGTTCCAAGTGAGATCACAGCCGGCCAAGCTCAGTGTGACATGCACTGGTCCCTGAGCTCTGGTCCCAGTCCTGCCCTCATAGAGGGCCGCTGCTGCGTCTCCCTGTGTGCAGGACGTGGTTGAATCCATGCCCACAATCTGGCTTCTACATAGGTGAGTCCCTAGGAAAGGCAGGAGCTGTGAAGGGCAGGTTGGGGGGCTGGAAGAGAAGGAGCTCTGGTTCGTGTGAACTTGTACTAAGTTGTTTTATTCCGGGTGTGTGTTTCATAAAGACAATGTCCTCAAGGACAGCTAGTGGCACATGCTTTGGTCAAGAAGAGGAAAAGCAAAACCAGAATTGGTCCGAGCCCCCACAGGGACAGCTGACAAGCGCAGAGCCTGGGACTTCTGGAAATGAGGGCGAGACCATCTCAAAGGTGCTCGGAGCAGCAGTCCTGGTACTGAGAGAAGCCCACACCCGAGCCGGCGGAGGCTCCAAGAAGCCGTCTCCACTCTGGCCCCAGCTGTGTCCTCAGCGATGGCGAGAGGCTTCCTAAGTGGACAGGGACTCGGGATGGCAGCAGCGAAACTTCACAACAGGAAGGGGACAGTGAGGCCACCAAAGGGAAGGACTTCCTATGCTGAGCCTGGCGTGGGGGTGCTCCCGAGGGGCTGGTGAGAGGACAGCGCTGGACTACCCTCCAGCTGGTGCTGCGGGCCATGGACGCTTGCTCCTCACCCAAGGCGCCTGGGGGAATAGGGTGATGGTGATTTGGGCACAGCAGAGAGGAATATGCGGGTGGCAGCTCAGATAAAAGATGGCTCCAATCTAAAGCAGAGATTGGGACCCTTTGGGGATCAGGGACCTCTTTAGAAAGCTGGGGAAGCCCATAGACCCTCTCCCTGGGAATAAAAACATTTCACACACACACATCGTATAACATCGTGGGGACAATTTCTGGAGATTCCTAAACCTAACAGAATCCATGAAATCCCCATGAGCATGTACTTTCTACAAAAGCCTAGGGAGGGGTGTCCACGTCGGGACGGTTTGTGACAGGACAGAGACAGGGGTTCCAGTACCAACACTTTCCCCAGGATCACACTGGGAGAGTGAAAGTTATGTTCTCAGTGCCTGGGGAAAGGATCTGGGAATGTTCTATCCAAACGCCAGCCACCAGCTGGCCTCCCCACGCACGACAGCTAAGCCCTGGAAGAGGGCCCTCTCTCAGGGGAAGGGGCTGAAGGAGGTCTGGCTGGGTTATAGCCCCTAGTCACTTAGGGGATGTCCTGCTTCAGAAAGGAGGTCCCATTCTTCCTGGCCACCCTGACCCCTGATGCTGTATTTACAGAGGCAAAGATCTGGGCTAGTCCAGGGTGCATGTGGCTGTCCACCTCTCACTGGCCTACACAGAGGAGATAGGGTCCTATCTGGTCAATAGGGCCAAGAGAGGTCTTGGTGGGCACATGCCAAACAGAAGTGGAGTCCATTTAAAACGACACCCCAGATCCCTCCGCAGCCTTCTGCTGGGCCTGTGGACACCGAGAGTCTGGACTGGGGGCGTGTCAAGCTCAGCCTGGGGCTGGTGAGAAGGACAGTGTCCTGAGGCCTCGTTCTTTAATGCTTGGGTACATCTGCAGTCTTCGGTGAAGTGCCTGTCCTTTCTTCCAGGATCCCGCCCCTCCCACACCCAGCCCCTGAGCTTGGCATCTCTTGGACAGGCCCCTGAGCTTGTCTCCTAACTAGTTGCTCCCCATCCCTGCAGACAGCCCCTCTCTTCTCCATCTCTCTTCCCAACCTTAAGCCTCTCCATAAACCACACCCACTTTCCCCTCTCCCGCTGTTCCAGGACTGGCCCCAGATCCCAGCTGGCCCCTGTGCAAGCTTCTGTCCTTGCTCCACCCGAGCAACAAGGGGAGGGCCCCACACCACTGGCTGGGCCCAAGAAGGAATGAGGGAGAGGACAGTCTGCCAGTAACAATACAGCACCCTGACCATTGCCTCTCCCAGAACCTGACGGGTGGCCCCCTGCACCCTCCCTAGAGCAAGCTTTGGAGAAACATGTCACAGGGGTGTTTGCTGATGATCCTGGCAGAAATGTGCGGAGATGGAAGCGGCCCACTTGATCCCCACCCTAACCCCCTTCTGTTCCCAAAGTCTCATGCAAAAGGTACACTGCCAGCTATTGTCATGTGTGTGGCAGCAGCTGCCACTGCTGGGCCTGGGCGTCAGCCTGACATTTGTTGGTCACCAGCTGGGCAGGCTTTGTCTCCAGGCAGAGGCCGCTGATGGAATGCTGGATGAAAGATCCTTTTCTCTTCCATTTCTGGAAAGGATTGGGGGAGAGAAAGCAACAATTAAAAATAATACTGGTACCTTTATTTCACACATGTGTACACAAGCCACAGAAAAGACTGTGGACCCCTTGTGTGAGAGGCTGTCCACCCACCAGAAGCTCTGAGCCTATATTGTAGTTTGGCATTAGTTGTCCAGATCAGAGGTGGTTTTACAGGTGCACTTGGCTAAAGATGGGTTTGTTTGGCTGGCACAGTGTTTACTTAAAATTTGGCTTAGTTACCACATAGGAAGCCTGCATTTTTAGCTTCTGTTTGGACACTGGACACAGTTTCTTGTGTGGCCTCAGTTGGAAGGCCTCAGGACTTGCCAGCTCACTGCTTTAAATGGGGCTCTCATTCTCCATTTTGCCACAGTGCTTGCTTGGACCTAACTTTTCTCTTAAAGGGCTCCCCTCTGGCTCCCTAAAGACAGTGGAGTTTGTAAGTCCTAGCCTTGATAAATCTCATCCTTGACAAGCTCTTTTTCATGCAAGTCTATGCTTCTCACCTGGCCTGTAACCGTGAAGCTGGTCACCTATACCTTCTAGTGGGAACTGGCTGCCATCTTTGCAGACATGGGTGTCCCATGGAATGCTGGGAATACTCAAATTCCCAGTCGTGCCTTCACTTCCTGGGGCTTTCTTCCCCTAGGTCTGACAGGTAGGTAGAACATTTTAGAAAACCCTGAGTGGAGGACAGGATATGGTCTGGAACACAGAAGGGGTGAGAAGCTGAGACCCAGGATTCAGAGCACAGAATAGCCAGGCAGGCCTAATTTTTGATTTCTCTCTGCTCTCCTCTCATGCAACCACCTCCCCTTCCCTTCCTGTAACCACCTTGTCCTCCATAAGAGCTGAGAGTGCTCCTGACCATGTGGATGGAGCCCAGAGAGGTCTGAGCAGAAGGGTTCATGAAGCATGTAGGGGAAAAGAGCAGGGCTGCACCCACAGGCAGGCTGGGGCCAAGGCTGCGGGGGTTTGTGGGGGTGGACAGGGTGGGAAGTGGAAGCTCTGGGGTCTGGGCTTCCCTTGGGAATGAGGGGCTGTGAGGGGCCAAGATGAGACCCACCCTCACTGGGGCTATGTGGTCCCAGCTGGAAGTCTAGAGGTCAGGGCTATGGGGTGAGAAAGACCTGTGGCCCCCACAACTCACATTATGCATCTGCTCCATACCCGTTAGTCCATCTCATCAACCCTCACAGGCCAAACCCAGCAGTGCCCAGCTGGGGATAGTGTGGCCACCCTCTCTTCAGAAGCTCCTGTTGACCGTACATCCAGGTCGTAGCCAGGGCCCTGTCCCAGGGCTGCAGCGTGACCCAGGCTTAGTGTGACCTCGGTACGGTGCCATCTGTATTGTAGCAGCCCTCTCTTAAGCCACATATGTGACTTGGACCTGAAGCTCGTGCCCTCCTTCCATCCTTGTGGCCAACATGATCTGTACATTTTGTAACCCAAGGGAGACACCCAGTGCGTTTTTGTTTCATGATTAAGGAATGAATCACCCAGGCACTAGGACATGCACCTTAAACGGCAGTATTCTCAAACCTACAGTGCCGCCACCAGCCGCAGAGGCCTTGCTGGCCCCCAGGACGCAGCTTGGGGGTGAGACATCTCATCAGAGCACTTACAATCCCCATTTTCTGCAGCCCTTGCAGGGTGGCATAGGAGGAGGCTTCTTGTTTATAAGTGAGGAGGCTGGGCTTAGGGATGCAGGAGCGACAGCTGGGACCTTGCTACCTCCATCACACCTGGTCTGGGGCACAGGAGCCTCTTGGACATGCATGAACCCTGGTGGACTTGTGAACAGAGCCGAAGGTGGGCCAGGAGAGGCCAGAAGGCCGTGGCGAGGGAGAGGAGAGGTACATGGTTCTGGAGTGCTCTGGGCCAGCAGGATGTGCAGGAGCAGGATGAGGGGCAGCTCAGCACAGGCGGGAAAATGGGTGCCTTGGCCCAGAGAAGTATTTGCGGGGCAACTGCCTGGCCGACATGCCTCCTTCTGGCCTCTGCAGAGAGCAGACAATGTGGGCTCAAGAATGCCCTTGGGGAGGTCCAGATGAAGGACAGCCTGTGTGCCAGGCTGCTGTAGGGCAGGGCATGGGATGAGTGGGAAGGACAAACTTCCTCCCCCAGTCGGAAAGGGCTTCAGGGTCCAACAGGGCTGGCCAGCCGCACAGAGCAGCCCGTACGCACATGCACACGCACAGCTCTAGGCTGCACGAGAGGACAGGCTGCTTTTCCTGAACGGAGCAGCTGCTTCCGGTCATCCCTCAAGAAAGAGCTAGCTGACCGAGGCCGACAGAAAAGGAGTGAGAGAGCTGGGGGATGGGAGGGCTGCGTATAATCCCAGCTACCTCACAGGCTGAGGCAGGAAGATCTCAACTTCAAGCCCAGCCTGGGCCACTTAGTGAGACCTTATCTCAAAATAAAAATTTTCATATACTGGTACAAATTCTCAATGTGGAGTGTAACTGTGATGTATATAAATATATATAATGTACCAATAAAAAAATTAAAAAACAACTGGGCAGGTAGCTCAGTGATAGGGTAACTCAGTAAAAAGCAGAAAAAGAAAAATTAAAAGAGTTGTACAGTAAATACCCATACACCTTCTCCTCACTTCTCTAATTATTTGTGGTGTACTTGCTTTTAATCTTTTAATTTTTCTTTTTCTGCTTTTCACTGAACCTCCATGAAGGCTCTAGCCTCATTCCTGGTATTGAAAAAAAAAAAAAAAACAAAAAAAGAGTAGAGAGAGGAGGAGAGGAAAGGAGATGAGGAATGGGAGGAAACCCCGCAGGTTAGTGCAGCTGGCCAGTAAGGCACAGCGGCTGCTACCAGAGGGTGGGCAGGGTACGGGTGGAGCAACGTCTGGCCCCGGAGCAGGAGCCCTTCCCGCAGGAAAGCAGCAGACAGCAGGGAGCCGGGTGCTCCTCCCCACCGGCTGCTGACTGTCCTGGGCAAGTGGCGTCATCTCTCCAAGCCTCAGTTTCTCCCTTCCAGGCCACCCTGCCCCGTCTCCCAGGACTCATGGGGGCAGTGTGGGTGAGAGAGGTGGGCAAATGAACAGGCCTCACATGAGCCAGTCACATTAGCTTGGAAATCATCATATGTGAGCCTTAGTTTCCTCAGTCAGCCAGCAGTCAAGAAATACTGAATGAGTACCTACTAGGTGCTGTTCTGAGTGCGAGTTTAAGTCCCAGCTCCACCCTGACCCAGATGTGTGGGCAACAGGACCATAAAACAGGGCTGGGAGGGCCAGAGATTTAGCTCAGTGGTTCCAGTGCCTGCCTCGCAAGCGCAAGGTCCTGAGTTAGATCTCGGTAACCACATACAATGCTGGGCATGGTGACTCATGCCCACCAGCATCAATACCACATACCACAGTGCTGGGCGTGGTGGCTCACACCTGTAATCCCAGCACTCAGGAGTCAGAGGCAGGAGGATTGCTGAGTTCCAGGACCAGCCTGAACTACAAAGCGAGACCCTGTCTCCAAAAAAAAAAAAAAAGAAAACACAGTGCTGGGACTTGGACTTCTTCCTGGGTGGTGGGAGGATGGGAAATGATGAGAGAGAGAGAGAGAGAGAGAGAGCGAGAGCGAGAGAGAGAGAGAGAGAGAGTGAGAGAGAGAGAGAGAGACCTGTGAGAGACCCCAGCACAGGATGGAAGGAGAGCTCATGCCTACTTAAACTGTGTGGCTATCAGGGGCCGGGGAAGCAATATTAACCAACCACACTGCTTCTGTCTCAGCTGGGTGGGGCTGACGTGAAGGAGACACTTGCCTACATTAGCAGTTTTGCATGCGTGAAATCATAGCCTGACCCAGATATTGACTGAGGTCCTGCCACTGAGCTAAGACTGCAGGTCTCAGGCTGGCTCCCCCATCACAGCCTGCACTACTGGCTGGATGTCCCCCTGGGCCCGCAGGCCACCCGTGCCCAGGGCTGGAGGCTTACCTGTTTGCCTTCTCTTGAGCTGCATGTCTGCAGGACGACTGGGGACTCAGGGGAGGACGAGGAGGTAGAGGTGGCAGCCAGGCACTTGCCCTGCTGCTGGATGAGATGGTCACTGAACAGCCAGGCCTGCAAGACAAGGAAAGGACAGCTCTGGATGGACAGCGGGAAGACCGGTGATAAAGCAGGTACACCACAAATAATTAGAGAAGAGAGGAGAAGGTGTATGGGTATTTACTGTACAAATCTTTTAATTTTTCTTTTTCTGCTTTTCCATACTGGACATTGAACTGAGGGCCTTCATGCTGAACTACATACCCATCCCTTTTTAAATTTTTTACTTGGAGATAGGGTCTTGCTAAGTTGCCCAGGAGGGGCTCAAATTTGAGATCCTCCTACCCCAGCCTCCCAGAGAGCCCAGGCACCCAGCTCATTTTGAAAAGTGTTTATAATCAAGTATTGAGTTGGGGAAGCTTAACTGAAGCCAACCAGAGTGCAGTCGAGGAGGTGTCAAGGGACACTGGGGACTGGAGAGGACAATAGGACACGGACCAGGGCAGCCCCAGAAGCGGGCCCTGCTGAGGTCTTCATGGCTGGCTCTAGTGTTCACGTACTTGCTCATGTGCACAGAGTCTTAAAGGCCCTGCCCGTCACATGAGCCGACCCTGGCTGCGCCGCAGGGAGAACCGGTCACTGTGTGTGTGACATGGAGGAAGTACGTGGAGAAGCGTGTGCAGTGCGCACATCAGAGTGTGAGGGCTGCTGGGAGGAGGGTTTGCGGAAGGTGTAGACAGAATGAGCAGAGCGGAGCCCCTGCCCCTCCTGACTGTGCCCCGGCTCCTCCTCTGCCCCAAGTCCCGACTCCCCCGCCCCGCTGCAGCTTACCTGGGCCGGAGGGGGATTCTTGGCAGACCCTCTGCAGATGCCCATCCCCAGCAGGAAGTCACCAGCTGTGTCCTGGCCCTGGGATTCTAAGCAGTTAACCCCCTGCTTAATGATGCCAGGGAGCACTTCTTTCACCGGGACACTGAGAGAAAAGACAGCGGTCAGGCTGGCGCCCTGCCCTCTGCTCACCCAGGTCCGCTGTCAGAGCACAGGGCCTGGTCACCACGGCCTCTGTGACCCACAGGCCCAGTGGGGATGGGACCAGGGCAGGAGGAGCTTCCGGGAAGATGGGCTCAGCTTTCAGAAGGTTCTTCCAAGACACCCAGGGGCCATCTAGAGGCCAGGGATGAGACCCCGCGGAGGTCAGAGGGGCGAGCTCAGGCCAAAGCGCAGGGCTCCTTGGCCTGAGGAGAGGATGGGCTCAGGACCAAATCTCAAAATGATGGGAGCCCGTCGTTTGAAGAGGCCAACTTGTATTATACGAACATGAAAATGTCTCAGTCTCACTAGTATTAAAGAAATACATGTTAGAGAGTCATCCCTGTTTACCATATATATTTGAGTGCATATGTACACACGTGTATTTTTTTTTTAAGACAGGGTCTCACTTTGTAGTTCAGGCTGGCCCTGAGCTCACTATGGAGCCCAGGCAAGCCTGGAACTCAGCAATCCTCCTGCCTCTGCCTCCCTGAGTGCTGGGATTACAGGCGTGAGCCACCACGCCCGGCACTGTGGTATGTGGTATTGATTGCTGGTGGGCGTGAGTCTCCACGCCCAGCATTGTATGTGATTACCAGGGATCGAACTCAGGACCTCGCACTTGCAAGGCAGGCGCTGGAACCACTGAGCTAAATCTCTGGCCCCACACGTGTATTTTTTAATGATAATGCCCAAGGTTGGTAACTGAGACTGAATCTTCTCAAAATTAAGAATCAATGTCCTTAAAAATGTGCATACCTGTGACCTAACTCTGCCATTTCAAGGAAGTTATCCTGTGGAAATAATGTATTTATTTCAGAGTGGTTGATGCTGGTAACTGGAATAGTTATCCAATAATAGAAGATGGTCTAAATCAATCCTGATTCATCCACAAGGCAGAAAAGCCTTAGGCCATTACAAATAACTGTGGGAAAAAATATTTTTGAGCAACCTGCCTTAGCCTTCCAGAGTGCTGGGAGTCCAGGCCACACATATCCCTATTTAAATTTTAAGGTAACACAGAAAAACATGAATCTACCTCTCTTGAAAAAAGAGGGAGGCCACATGTGGTGGCTCACACCTGTAATCCCAGCACTTGGGAGGCAGAGGCAGGAGAATTGCTGAGATCAAAGCTTGCCTGAGCTACATAGTAAGCTCAGGGCCAGCCTGAACTACAAAGTGAGATCCTGTCGAAAGAAAGAAAAGGAAGGAAGGAAGGGAGGGAGGGAGGGAGGGAGGGAGGGAGGGAGG
>PVIC010019107.1:0-30910 GCA_004025085.1 Thryonomys swinderianus | reverse complement strand
CCACGCCCAGCATTATATGTGGTAACCGGGGATCGAACTCAGGTCCTTACGCTTGCGAGGCAGGCGCCGGAACCACTGAGCTAACCCTCCGGCCCCTGTTTTCCTGTTTAGAAGTTATAATTAATGATGTCAACCATATACTCTTGCTGCATGCTCTGCCTCCCTAATAGATAAGTATTGGGTAAATGACTGTACTGCTTTATTTTTGTTTTGTTTTGTAACGGTGACAAAATTTATTTGAAAAAGTAAACATAAAGAGTGGGGGGAGAAACTGGCTCTGCAGAGTGAGCTTGGGCTGAGTAAACTAGGAGAAAAAAATTAAAGTACACCCAGGATTAAGCAGAGCAAGAAATTATGAGGAAAGCCACAATAGACCTACATTGTTATGCTTGTATTTTTTTTTTTTTTTTTGAGACAGGGTCTTGCTTTGTAGTTCAGGCTGGCCCTGAGCTCACTATGTAGCCCAGGCAATATGCTTGCATTCTTATTGGTTGAGTATAATTCAACACATATTGTGTTTGCATTGCAACATTACTATATAAATTATTCCTGAAAGAGAGCCTCATTGGCACCTTACCTGAGATCTCTCCTGTCTCTCAAGAGTGATTCCTACTCCCAGATAAACATTTCTTACTCTTAACCTCATTTGTGCTTTGAAATTCATTCTATTTCAAAGGAAATGAATGCAGCACATCTGACATCTAGCAGGATGAGACTTACGCATCTCCTATAGTATTAGTGTATCCTCAAGACATCGGTTATACATTTCTAGTGTCTGTCAGTTTACTCATTTGTTGGGCTAGATTAGAGTGCCAACTATTTGCATGTGTTTGAAGTTCAGAGATAATGCTTCCAACTTAATGGTACTTGAGAATAGAAGTCAGTGGTAGGCCCAGTTTATAGGTTAGAAATAGAGGGGTGGTGAGTTTCAAAAATGGAAAAAGGTATTATAAACTCGGCTAACTGTGTTTCCGTCCTACTAATCTGTATTTTTTCTACCTTTTATCAAGACCACTAGTCTGCTCCAGCTATCTACAGGACTGACATATTGATTTCCACCAATAAATGAGAAAAAGTGGTATTTACCTTTCATTATAGGGCTTGTTTCACTTAACATAACAATCTTCATCTGTGTTGTTGAAAATAAGAGTCTATTCTTTTTATGGTAAAATTGATACCTGATCTTGTGGTGCTGGAATCTCCTTCTAGAGGTGATTTCTAAATTATTTCTGTTCTAAGGAAAGAATTGCTTAAGACATGCATGTGAGTCACTTGATCTCTTCTATGAAATCAAGGTGGAGTCCCTTCCCAACAGGACTTCCTTAGCCACATTGAAGGACTTGATGACTCTACTTAAGCATGATAGAGCCACTTGAGAAACAGTACCATTTGCATTTACCCCAAGAGGACTGATCAGAAGAGACAAAGAAAGTTAGTATCTACTTGTTAAGGGAACAGTCCAAGAGGAAGAGATAATAATTATAAATATATATGTACCAAATATCAGCATATCCAACTGTAAAACACAAATATTAACAGACATGAAAAATCAAACAAGCACTAATACAGTTGCAATGGATGGTCTCAGTTCCACAGTCACAAATAGACAAATCAACTAGATTAAAAAAAATCAACTAAGAAATACCACAATGGAGCCAAACCTTTGAACAAATTATTTTAGTAAATGTCTACAGAGTGTTCCACCCCATAGCATCAAAATACACATTCTTTTAGGTTATACATGGGATGTTTTCCAAAATAAACCACATGCTAGCTCATAGAATGCACTTAAATAAATGCAAAGGAACTGAATTTATTCCATAGATTTTATCAGACCATAGGGCAACAAAGTTGGAAATCACTGACCAAAATACTCACAAAAATTACACAAACACATGGACATTAAATAATGCCTTCTTGAATAATCATGATTACATTTCTCTCTCTCTCTCTCAAATTTGTACCACCCATCGTGTCCTCCTCCTACAGGAGAAAGCTGTGCTTAGCCTCCTATAAAACACTGCTCTAACAGATAAGCCCCCGACATACTGATCTCCTCCTCTCCTCCTTTCAAACCTGCATAGCCACCCACTATGGAGGTGATTCAGCCCACTGCAGAAATGGCCCAGCCCTCTTCTCCCACTCCTTCGCCCTCCCCATCAGTTACTCACTCTTGTTCCACCACTGCCACCTTCCCACTCTGATAGACGGTAGGAAGCAAGGGACTGGTACTTGACCATGTGTCTCTTTCTATGGACAGAGTAGCTTGGGTCAAGCAACTGTTCTTCTCTGAGAACCCAGTTAGGTATAGAAGGGAGTTATTGTATGTTATACAGGCTTTCGATCTCATATGGCAAGAGATCTATGTTATTCTCTCCACTACCCTCATACCTGAAGAAAAAGACTACATTTTGTGGGTGGTGAGTGGCTAAAATTTGTACAAAGGAGCTCCACCAACAGAACCCAAATCAGCCAGTTAAGAGGGTGATCAATCAGGAAGTCCCCAAAAGCGTTCACACTTGGACCTACCAGTAGGTGAGCAAAGTCTCACTAAGTCGGACCAGATGGTCAGCTGCCTCTTGGCTAAGATGGAGAAAAACGTTGGTAAAACGATAAATTATGATAAAAATCTGAGAAATCACAGAGGAACTGAAAAACATCTGACCCCATTTTTTGTCTCACTTCACTGTGGCCATGGAAAGAATGTATCAAAATGGACTTTGAATCCCAGAAAGGTAAGGCTTTGTTCCACCTTCAGTTCATTTCCCATTCCGCTCCTGATAATAGAAGGAAACTCCAAAAACAGGAGAAACCCAAGACTCCCAGAAATGTACTTGTACATACTACATTCTGAATTTTCAATAACTCCACAAATGAGCAAAAGACTCAGCAGAACCACACTAAAATAAAGCATCAGATGCTTTCTTCTGCTACCCATCTAGTATGGCCTGTATCTAGATGTTCTCTCAGAACTTCATGGTGCAATGCTAAGACTGTGTATCCCATCCTGGGTGTGAGTGTTGCCCACCCTAAGGGCAAGCAGCTTGGATAGAATATAAGAGAGGGTAAGAGGGCTGCTACTACTGTTTGCTGCTTGTCTCAGCAATAAGAAAAGAAACTAAGACAGAATTTGGAACCAGAAAAATTGGGTCATTGCTGTGATTATACCTGATCGTGTGGTTCAGGAATTTTTGGAGCTGGCTTGCGGGAAGACTTTGGAAGGGTTTGTAGTGCCAGCTGAGGAAAGAGCCCTATAATGCTGTAAACTGATGGGAAATTCTGAGCCCAGAGTTCACAAGCCTAGAGCACTGATAGAATGCTGTCCATAGGCATTTCTGCTGCAGAGAAGCACTGCCTTGGCTGTTGGACTACAGATGATGTATGTCATGCTTTCACAGAAAGTTTGTCTGAATTTCGCTCATATGTACAAACTTTCCCTCAGGCTAGAATGAAGGATAGACTAATTAATCTTGCAAAATATGGGCCAACAAGGGAAGGTATGGGAGCTGCTACCAACAGCGGTGACACAGGGGCAGTCACCTTAGCCCTTTGAAGTTGACAACTTGCCATAGAGTTCTTCCACCGTGGGACATGAAGCTACAAAATTCAGTGTTTTTCATCCTTGATTTATTTGTACTTTTTGGAATGGGGAGTTTTATCTTGTGTCCCCATATGTTGGAAATGTTTAACTTTCTTTACATTTGTACAGGGGCATTCGGCAAAGAGTTTGCCTAAAATCTCAGAGGATACTTTGAACTTGGACTTCTCAGAAACTTTGAAAATGATAAGATTTTGCCAAGTATTATACATGGGCTAAATGCCTTTTGCATAAAGGGATGCACACAGGGCCTTTGGGGAGCAGGGGTGGAATGTATTTTGGGTTTAGATGTTCTCTCCAAAGCTTCATGCAGTCATATAGAAGGCTTTTTAGAGGTAGCTAGATCTAGAGTGTCTGCTACTGGGAGTAAAGATATGATGCTGGGTTTGATTAATGATGCAGTGCCAGAATAGTGTCTCTGGGCCAGAGCGTTAGCTCAGTGGTTCCAGCGCCTGCCTCGCAAGCGCAAGATCCTGAGTTTAATCCCCCATGACCACATACAATGCTGAGCGTGGAGACTCACGCCCACCAACAATCAGTACCACATACCACAGTGCCGGGTGTGGTGGCTCACGCCTGTAATCCCAGCACTCGGGAGGCAGAGGCAGGAGGATTGCTGAGTTTGAGGCTTGCCTGGGCTACGTAGTGAGCTCAGGGCCAGCCTGAACTACAAAGCGAGACCCTGTCTCAAAAAAAAAAAAAAGTATAGAATAGTGTCCCTGACTCTAAATGTCAGTGCTGTCCACACTTACTGGGGTAGAATATAAGTGAGAGAAAGAGGACTGCTGCTGCTGCTTACAACTTCATTGCTGGCTGGCTGTCTTCTGCTGTTCTGCCACACCATGAAATATTTCTCCTCTGCAATGCTTTGGAACCAGCCAATTTTGGACTGAAACCTGTACAAGCTCAAAGCCAAACTAAACCTTTCCTCCTTTAATTTTGAGTGTGGTGTATTTTGTCTGGTCAATGACAAATGTAACTAAGAAACCAAGTCTCCAATAAATCATAAAAAGGGCTTTCCATCACTCCTCATTGCCCTGATTTCCAGTGTATTGATGGAGGGCACAGAGTAACAGCCTGCCCCTACCTTTGTCCCCTAAATAAGCAATGCCCCTTCAATGGCCAATAGGAATATGGGAAAATAGATTTTCCTCAACAGAAATTCCCTTCCAGCTCAAGGGCAGCCTTTCACAGAAAACTCCAGCCAACTTGTGATGATTTGTCACAACTTCTTGCTATAACAAAGGAGGCCTAGGAATCATTGCCTCCATGAAAGTAAGCCTATGGGACTCAAGGTGATCAGGATGTTATTCAGTAAGGTCATTTTATCTCTTATCAATACTGGGTCAGGGCTCTCGTTTCCCCCTGAATTTCAGGGGCCACTTGTTTTCTCTTCTACTTCAGTGGTTAGTACAAAAAGGCTCCAAAATCACCCTTTACAAACATTCTCTGTATACTGAACAATAAGAATGACTCCCCTACAGTTATTCTTAGTTTTCCTTCACTGTCCTGCTACCCTTTTTTGGCAGAGACCTTATGAATAATTTAGAAGCCAAGTTATAGATGCCCATCCTCTCTTGACTACAAGGAGACTACCCTGAAAAAAAACAAATTATTGATAATCACCCATCTTCTATAACATAACATCTATAAAACCTATAGAAACTTTTCCTACTTTGTGTGCCTTGTTTTCCACATGTTCCAGGAGCCAGTGAACTGGCTTGCCCTGTGTCAGAGCTAGGATTCCTTGTTTGCTTGGAGCGGAACCTTCAATAAAAGTCTGTCTGCTGGCTGCACTCCAATCTCATCCAGTCTCATCGTTTCTATTTCTGAATCTAAGAATCAGGCTGTGCCACTGTTTTATTTTGGTACTCTTTATGGGAATTTGATTGAGATGGGATGCTATAGGACGTGGAACTCCAAACTATGACTCAATTGTCTTTTCTCTAGAATTGCAAAGGTGGTTGAACCTCCTAGTTCCCCAGTGCCTCAACTGAATTCTATCACTTCTTAGGCAACACTTCATCTTTTTTCTCTGATCTTCCACAGGTCATTTCTTCCTTTAATTCTCCCTTTCTCTCTCCCTTTCTCTCTCTCTCTCTCTCTCTCTCTCTCTCTCTCTCTCTCTCTCTCTCTCTCTCTCTCCCTTTTTAGTCCAGAAACTAGAGACAAAATCTCTGTCCAGATAATTTGTCATCTTGCATAGTCTGGGTATCCTGTACTATTGAGAAGTGAATCAATCAACTTTTAAGTCTTCTTCCCAGAAAAATCTTTATTTTTTTTTCTCTGCCTTCATGGGATTAGTCATAAGGTTAGAGTCCCAAATGAAAAAAAAGTAAAACGGCTGCAATCAGATGCTCCAGGTGCCAGGCCATCAGACCAGTCTGGGATTAGAGTGCTGTTCCTCCTGAGATTATAGAGTTCTCTAACCACTTCTGACTCACTTTCTGGTTAATCCTCTATCCTTTTCCTTTTCCTCTTCCTCATAAATGCAGCCATTTTAAGAAGCTCAGTGCAGGCTGAGAGCTATGGCACCCTGAGTCCAGGAGGTAGGTGCTTTAGTGAGGAAGTTTTGTCATGTGCAATAGGGTGTACAGTTTATGTCTACGTCTTAGAAAGACAGTGTCCTGGAGCTGTTTTAGCCTTGAGGTCTCTTATTACCATTATCCTCTTTCTCATCTACTCACTTTCCTTTATTCTGTTTTCCATAATACTATCTTTGGCTCTATTCAGACTTCCTCTGAATTCCCAATATGCATTACAACTAGCAACTAACCTTCCCATTCTCCACTTTATTTTCTTTCTCTTTCTCTTATCTATAGAACCACCTGTGGGCTCTGTAGATGACAAATTTGTGCTACTCTTCTGCCATCTACTGGCCATGCTTGACTTACCTGAAGGTTTATATATACCACTTCCTTGGGCAATTCTGATTTTAGGCTCTTGGCTTGCCAGTTTCCACATTCCCAGGGCAAGCAGGGGAAGAATGACTGTCAGAAGAATTTAATGTTTGTACCATACATCTCTGTTGATATTTCAGATCACACTTAGATTGTAGTTCTGTGACTGCCTTTTTTTTTTGAGACAGGGTCTCGCTTTGTAGTTCAGGCTGGCTCTGAGCTCACTATGTAGCCCAGGCAAGCCTTGAACTCAGCAATCCTCCTGTCTCTGCCTCCCGAGTGTTGGGATGACAGGCATGAGCCCCCACGCCTGGCACTGTGGTATGTGGTATAGATTGCTGGTGGGCCTGAGTCTCCACACCCTGCATTGTATGTGGTTACCGGGGATCAAACTCAGGACCTTGCGCTTGTGAGGCAGGCACTGGAACCACTGAGCTAATCCTCTGGCCCTGTGACTGCCTTCTTAAGTGAACAGCTGTCACTGTTTGGCTGTCATGATTGGGGAGCTGATTTCCTCTTGGTCTTCAAGAGGTAGATCATTCCTGGTGCTCAGAATACTTCTTCCTCTGACATTTTGCCCAAGCCCTAAACCCCTTATTTGGTTCATTAAAAGAAAGTAGGATTTGTTTTTTCTGACAGTCCTTACAGCTTTATATGCCTAGAGGATCACCACTGAGATAACTATCTTCAAAACAGCTATTTTGGGGCTGGAGATTTAGCTCGGTGGTTCCGGCGCCTGTCGCAAGCACAAGGTCCTGAGTTCGATCCCCCATAACCACATACAATGCTGGGCATGGTGACTCACACCCACCAGCAATCAATACCACATACCACAGTGCCAGGCGTGGTGGCTCACGCCTGTAGTCCCAGCACTCGGGAGGCAGAGGCAGGAGGATTGCTGAGTTCGAGGCTTGCCTGGGCTACATAGTGAGCTCAGGGCCAGCCTGGACCACAAAGCGAGACCCTGTCTCAAAAAAAAAAAAAAAAAAAAAAAAACACCTATCTTGAAAACACCTTTTTTGTCACTGCTAGATTATGGATATAAGGTTGCTTCGCAGTTTAGGCCAATTGTTTTAAGTCCGAAATTTCTAACAAATATAGACCTAAAAGCCCTGTTCTAGTCCCCAGCAGTAGCCAACCCTTTGCATGAGGCATTACATGGGTAACAGGGGAAACTGGCAATTTAAATGGTTTTTCCCCCACAATGCAAACCAGCAAGTATAGCGACTGGCAGTATTCCAACTGATTCCCTACTGGATCCATTCTAAACACTGTGGATAAATTTAAATTCTTTTAATTAATTTTTTGAAAACTTATGTTCTTCTGTAATATTTCCTGCCATCAATACAAACCAGAAGAGCAGGAAATCTGCCCCTTTAATGCCTTATACATTAAAATACTACATTGCATCAGATCTGTTTGATAAAAATAAAACAAAACATTTGCAGAGATGGGAGAAGTCCCATATATTCAAATCTTCACGGCCTTCTATCATGACCTAAAGCTTAGAGGCCACTGCTGGGTATGACCTAGTTCATACTACCCCAGAAGCTGATGGAAAGCTTAGATGGTTCTCTCCTAACACACCATACTACCCTCTATCAAAGTGGTCTCAATTTATATCCCTCCCTGCCAGAAACACCCAGAAAACCCATCCTTTGTTAGTACCGTCCAGAGTATGACTGCTTATCAGTCATGGAAAGGAAATCTGTGCCAACTGCAAGAGATGAAAGATGGGTTTGGAGTAATCATCAGGATATATGTACTCTTCTTTATGACAGGGATAGCTGAGTACTGGGAGAAATTGGAAAGACTCTCAGAATACGCAGACAAATTTATCAAGGAATTTGAAAAAGTAGTGCTCACTTTGGCATGACGTGTGCTTACTTCAGCAGTGCATACACTAAAATTGAAAAAATAATTGCCTCCTTCAATTTAATTTGGGGAGTTTGCATATCGTATTGTTCATGTTTTGTCCAGTAGATGTAAAGCAAAGATCATGAGGGCAGCTCAGTGGGAACCGGAAATCTATGTTGTGTGCTCTGAGTCATGATATCCATCGAGGGGAGTGAGTCTCAATTCCAAATCATGAGCCTAACTGAAACTACCGGGGGGACAATCAATGTCAAGAAAGGAGGGACCACCTGATGAGTTGCCTTATAAAAGGGATAAAAATGTGTGACTGAGTCTTTTAATTAAGATAAAATATGCAAAAATAAGATAAAATTTCTACCCTCTTCCACGGATAATGATTGAAAACCTTAAAATATATATTAAAATTAACCTTAAACTGCTAGAATGATGGACGTTCTGGGGATGCTTTTTATAATTAAATCTGTTCTGCACATTAGATGTAAACTTTACACAGCCACTATGAGACTTCAAACGACTATAAGTCAACTTATAGATGTGGCATTTGGAAGATGGATATGGTGGAACATATTTGTAATCTCAGCTCTCAGGAAGCTGAGCCAAGAAGACAGTCTCAAATCTGAGGCCAACCTGAGGTATATTGTAACTTCAAGGCCAGGTTCAACTATTTAGAGACCTTTTCTTAGACCCAAGCAAAATAAAGTAAAACAAAGACATTTTGTTTTGTTTTTGTTTTGAGACAGGGTCTTGCTTTGTAGTACAAGCTGACCCTGAGCTCATTATGTAGCCCAGGCAAGCCTGGAACTCAGCAATCCTCCTGCCTCTGCTACCCAAGTGCTGGGATTACAGGCGTGAGCCACCACCCTCGGCACTGTGGTATGTGGTACTGATTGCTGGTGGTTGTGAGTCACCATGTCCAGTATTGTTGTATGTGGTTTCCAGGAATCAGACTAGGGACCTTGCACTTACAAGGCAGGCAGTGGAACCACTGAACTAAATCTCCAGCCCAAGACATGGTTTTTGAAGTCAATAAAAACAGTGTCAGGAAAGAAGCATAAAAATCCTGCAGAAGTAAACAAAAAGCTCAAATGTTAGCTGATCTTTTGAGCTCAGTGCCACTTCCAATGGCCCACCAAAAGGTGAATAGCAAAACAGCAGTCAGGAAACCCATAGGTACTATCTGTAATGTGTAAAGAACTTTAAGCAATCAGACCCCCCAGAGTTAAAGACCCAATCCCAAAATGGGAATCTGAAATTAACAAAAATTTCTCTGATGAAGTGGAAGTAGCAAGTAAACGTATGAAAAAATATTCATCATAATTGGTCATTCAATGAATGAAAATGAAAACAACATTGAGAAAGAGTAGCTGCTGTCAAGAACTTCCAATGATGCAATAGCTTTTTATTGAAAGGGAAAATTTGCATGTGGGGTGGTTTTTGTACCCTGAATGTGATCTCTGCTGTTTCATGCACACTGGTAACTTGTCAAAACTTGGCTCATACTTTGTTAGTTTGAGAGCAACATATGCAGCACTCAGGTCATCTGTTAGTATGTTTCTTCTATGAGATTTGATGTAATTCAAAGCCAAAAAGAGAAGTACAAAAGCATAAGATGATCCAAAAAAGAAACAAAGCAACCTCAAATGCTTCCATTGACTTAAAATCATTTGGCAAAGAATTCCACATTTTAAGGATTTTGTTTTCAAAACTACCAAGTGTGCTGTCCTTTGTCATCACTTCATACTCTTTTTTTCCTCACATGTTGCATGCAGGCTGTAGAATTTATTTTTCCAGATAAAGCTTTCTCAAAATTCCAATAGCCCCAATTCCTGATTTCCAGAATCTAATAATGTAAGCAAGAAAGACCAAATTCTTCAAATTTGGTTTTATCTGTAGAGTAAGAAAATATAGGGTTGTCTCCATCTTACAGAACCTTAAAACTATCCCTAAAATTCTAGTTTAGAGCTATTACAATGCTAGAAGATTCCTTAGAAATTTCTTGATGAAATGTAGAATTTTCCAAATGCACTTTTCGATTTGGACAATATTTCAGCTACTCACTTTCAAGATATCTTCTGTGAAATACTAAGAAAATATTCAAAGGGGAAAAGGGGTAGGGATAAGTAAAGAAGGGAGAGAAAAAATCGATGGTAAAAAAATAAATAAAGCTTATTTATAGGGAGTGGGATTGTAGGATGGCAGGTGAATGGGGAAAAATGAGAATTAAGTCATATTATGTACTAGTACAGATGCTCAATGTTGACTGTGATCATAATGTGTATATAAAATGTACCAATAAAACCACTTTTTAAAAAATGTTAAAAAAGAAAAAAAAAAGATCCTTTCAAAAACCTGCCATTTTGTCACAAATGTTTTACTATTTTTTAAAAAATCACTTCTACTGTTTTCCCTACACCTTGTAGTTTTTTGTTCAGTATCATGAATGTAGTGTACAATGTGTAATAAAATGTAAGGTTCTTAAACCAGGCTACATGGTGAGCTGTGGATGCTCCCACCATTTTTTACTCATAAGCACCCTAATTTTATCCAAGCAGGCCATACATCTCCCCAAGGCTTGTCCTCTCCTCAGCCACTGGACACTATTGTACATAAATAAATCATTATACCATGACTAGACCACATTAAAGAGTGGTTTAAACTGACAAAAATTAGGAGCATGACCCATAATGTAACTCAAAATTTTTGTGACATCTTTGAAGATATCATCCAATTTGTTGCTACAAAGAGCTGCTTGATATATAATAAAAATAAATTAAATGACTGGATATTTTGCTTCTTTAATAGAGAACTGTATGAAACCAGATGTTGCTCCCACCATGCAAGTTGCCTTGTCACTAGTAATTGAAGCCACTTTTTCTGATTTTATGTCTTTAGACAAAACCCTTCTCATGGCACTGTAGATATCCAACCGTCATGGTCTTCCAGGAAAGAAACCAGTTTCACCAGCTCTTCTCTCATGAAATCACCAACAGCATAACGCAAAATCACTGCTGGTCTTGCATGATTAGTTATATCTGTACTATAATCCAAGCCTATAAAGTAACAGGCTGCTTTTGGTAACTCACTGGTAAAGCTGCTGACCAACATCAATTTCCACGTACAGGACTCACTTCAATAATATTTTTGTTACACGGTAACTCAGAGATGCACTGCATCTTCTTTAGGGAATCATGATAAAAGAGAATGTCCATTTTGATAAAATCCTCATCAGAGTTTACCTTGCTGTGCCATGGATGACGAAATTTGGCAGCCGTCACATGATTTGTTTCAGGAAGGTGGTCGTAAAAATGACAATACTCAGAATATTTACCCAAATTTCCCTGAAAAAACTCTTTTTTATCTTTAATTCAAATAAGTGTATTGGCACATTTTATGCATAGATTATGATTACATTCATCACTGAGAATTTATACCATATATAACACATCTTGATTCTCATTTTTCCCTTTTCTCTACCCTCACTATAACACCCAACCCCCTATATTCATAAGCTGTTTTTTTTTTTTTTGAAACAGGGTCTCGCTTTGTAGTTCAGGCTGGCCCTGAGCTCATATTGTAGCCCAGCTGATCCTCAAATTCAGCAATCCTCCTGCCTCTGCCTCCCGAGTGCTGGGATTACAGGCGTGAGCCACCACTCCTTACACTGTGGTATGTGGTACTGATTGCTGGTGGGTGTGAGTCACCACATCCAGTATTGTTGTTACTGGGGACTGAACCAGGGACCTTGCACTAAATCCCTGGCTCAGTGTCTCCTTTTTTTTTTTAACCATGAAATTTTTTCTTTCCCTTACTGCCCCCTTTCTCTTTTCCTTTTGAATATTTTCATCCTATTGCACAATATCTATCATACATTCTGGACCTCATTTACACTTTCAGTTTGTCATACTAGAAAAATGATACAGTATTTACACATCTATGTCCTATTTCCTTCACTTATGAGTATGTTCTTAAAGTACATCCATTTAAGTATAAATATTGCTAAAGTGTCATTCTTTATGGCTAATACTCCATTTTATAAAAAAAAAAAAAACATTTTCTTTATCCAGTCTCCATTTGATGGGTATTTGGGCTGTTTCCAAGATTTAGATATACAAAACTGAGCCTCTATAAACATGGGTGTGCACGTGTCATTGTGGTTCCATGCCTTCAAACCTTTGGAAAGATACTGAGCAGAGAAATACAAAGGTCAAATGGGACATCTAATCCTAGTACTTTGTGGAATCTCCACCCAATGGTTTCATGAATCTACACTCCCATCAAGAGTGGAGAAGTGAGTGGGCCGGAGGGTTAGCTCAGTGGTTCTGGCGCCTGCCTTGCAAGCGCAAGGACCTGAGTTCGATCCCCGGTAACCACATACAATGCTGGGCGTGGAGACTCACACCCACCAACAGTCAACACCGCATACCACAGTGCCGGGACAGGAGGATTGCTGAGTTTGCGGCGGCTTGCCTGGGCACCATAGTGAGCTCAGGGTCAGCCTGAACTACAACGCAAGACCCTGTCTCAAAAAGCAAAAAAAAAAAGAGTGGAGAAGTGGACCGGAGGGTTAGCTCAGTGGTTCCAGTGCCTGCCTCTCAAGTGCAAGGTCCCGAGTTCGATCCCGGTGACCACATACAATGCTGGGCATGGAGACATGCCCACCAATAATCAATACCACATACCACAGTGCCAGGTGTGGTGGCTCACGCCTATAATCCCAGCACTCGGGAGGCAGAGACAGGAGGATTGCTGAGTTCAAGGTTTGCCTGGACTACATAGTGAGCTCAGGGTCAGCCTGAACTACAAAGCGAGACCCTGTCTCAAAAAAAAAAAAATAGTGGAGAAGAGTCCCTTTTCCCTCCTGCTCCCCCAATGATACTAGACCTTTGTCTAAGGAACAGCTGGTAAATATTTTCCCCACATTGTAAATTGTCTTTTTTCTTCATTGGTAGTTTCTCTTGCTCAGCAGAAGCTTTTTAATAAGATGAGATCACAGTTGTTGATTCTTCTGCTAGTTCTTGTGCTATTGAGCTTTTGTTCATGAAGTCTTCCCCCATATCAATGTCCCCAAGAGTTCCACCTAATCTATCTTCCAGCAGGTTTAGTGGTTTTTTAAAATATGTATATTTTTAATCCAATTTAATATCAGTTTAATGCATGGTGAAAGATATTGGCCTAATTTTAATCTTTGGTACATTGAAATCCAAATTGTGCAGCACCATTTATGAAAGAGGCTGTTTTGCATCCAGTGAAGATTTCTGGGCTCCATTGTTAAAGATAAGATGACTCAGTATGTCTCAAATTGTTTCTGCATCTCCTTATCAGTTCTATTAATACTCAGGTCTGTTTCTTTGCAAGTACCATGCTGTTTTTATCACTGTGGCTTTGTAGTATAGTTTCAAGTTGGGGATTGTGATAACCCCTGAGATGATATTGTTGACTAGAATTGCTTTTGCTATACTAGGATTATTTTCTCTAGTTGTGTGAAATATGCTGTTGTGACTTCAATCAGGATTGCATTGAATCTATATAGCATTTTTGAATGTATGGTCATTTTCACTATACTGGGTCTTCCTACCCAGGAACAAAGTATGTCTTTCCCTTTTCTAGTATCCTCTTCAATCTCTTTTTTCAGATTGCTGTAATTTTCAAAGTAGAGTTCATTTACTTCTTTTGTTAGATCTATTCCTAGGTATTTCATATTTTTATGCTTTTTAATTTTTATTCTATTTTAAAAGGAATTGTTTTCCCAATTTCTCTCTCAGTGAGTCTGCTGTTGGAGTAAACATAGCCTATTGATTTTGGGGTGGTTACCATATAGCCAGCTACTCTACTGAATCTGGTTAAGTCTAGGAGTCTTTTGGGGAAGTTTTGGGGTCTTCTATATAGATTATCATGTCATCTACATGTAATAAGAGTTTAAAGTCTTTCTTTCTTATATCATTATTCTTTTTTATTAATTTTACTTGTTATATTTCTGTTACCAATGTTTTCATCATTATATTGACCAGGCTTGGTGATAGTGGACATCCTTGTCTTGTTTCTTATTTTAGCATGAAAGATTTTAGTGTGTGATCTGGTTTCAGTTGGTGATTCTGGTTGTTGGTTTTTCATTGATTGCCTTTATCAAATTGAGATGAAGACAATTTTCCCCCAATTTTCTATAGTGTTTTTTTATTATGAATGGAAGATGGATATTGTCAAACACTTTTTCTGTATCTAAGAGGTGAAGATATAATTTTTTCTTGGCTCTGTTAATATATTACATTTTTTGTGTTATGCACTTTTTTTTGAGACAGGGTCTCACTTTGTAGTTCAGGCTGGCCCTAAGCTCACTATGTAGCCCAGGCAAGCCGCTGCAAACTCAGCAATCCTCCTATCTCTGCCTCGCGAGTGCTGGGATTACAAGCGTGAGCCACCACGCCTGGCACTGTGTTATGTGGTATTGATGGCTGGTGGGCGTGAGTCTCCACGCCCAACATTCTATGTGGTTACTGGGATCAAACTCAGGACCTTGCGCTTGCGAGGCAGACGCCAGAACCACTGAGCTAAATCACCGGCCCCTGTGTTATGCATTTTGAACCACCCTTCCACTCCTGGGTCACATCCCACATGTTCTTGGTGTATGATCTTCTTAATTAACCTCTGTAATCAGACTGCCAGCATCATATGAATGATTTTTGCTACTATGTTCATTAGGAAGATTGGCCTGTAGTTCTCCTTTTTGATTGAGTCTTGCTCTGATTTTGGGATCGCACTGATGGTTGCTTCCAGGAATAAATTTAGTAATATTGCTTCCTTTTTTATTTCATCAAAGAGTTTGAGGAGCTGGGAGTGGTGGCTCACACCTGTGATCCCAGCACTTGGGAGGCAGAGGCAGGAAGATTGCTGAGTTTGAGGCTTGCCTAAACTACATAGTGAGCTCAGGGCCAGCCTGAACTACAAAGTGAGACCCTGTCTCAAAAAAACAGAAACAAAAAAAAAAAAAAAAGGAAAAGAAAAGAGTTTAAGAAGTAATGGCACTACCTCTTCCATAAAGCCATCAGGACTTGGGCATTGTTTTGTTAGTAAATTTTTAACTACATTTTAAATTTCATTTATTGATAATGAGATTCTTGTAATGTTTGTGTCTTCTTGGTTCAACTTTGGTAATTCATATATATCTAGGAATCTGTTGTTTTATTCTGTGGCTTCATCTTATTGAATTACACATTCTCAAAGTAGTATTGATTATTCTTTGGATTTCTTCTGAATCTATTGCAATTCCACCCTTTTCATTCCTACCTACATGGATCTGAACCTTAACTTTCCTTTTTTGATAAGGTTGGTTAAAGGTTTGTCAATTTTATTCTTTTGTAGAACCGGCTCACATTAATTGAATTTTTGTATCATTCTCTTAGTCTGCATTACATTGATTTCTGCTCTTTTCTTTATAATTTCTCCCTTGTATAACTTTTGGATTTGTCTTGCTCTTCTTGTAAGAGTTTGATATTTACCATTAAGTTATTTATTTGAACTCACTCCATTTTCCTAATATGGGCATTCACTGCTATAAATTTTCCTCTTAGGACTGCTTTCAACATGTCCCATCAACTCCAGTACATTGTAATGGCATTATCAAAATTGTCCAATTTCTTCTTTAATTTCTTCTGTAAAATTGTTTGTTCAGGAGGTTATTCAACTTCCATGTGTTTGTGAATTATTTTACTGTTAATCTCCCATTTCACTATGCTATGATCTGACAATATACAAAGGTTAACTTCAATTCCTTTGCATTTACTTAAACATGTTCTATGAGCTAGTATCAAATATATTTTGGAGAACGACCCATGTGCAGCTGAGAATACATACTCTGACTTTTACTAAAATCATACTTAATTCAACTGAACTGTGTGTGTGTGTGTAACAGATCCTTGCTATTGTTTTAGTACATTCATCACAAACAACTAAATGTGATGTTGCAAATATTGTAACAAATGTTGCAAAAATTGTGATGTTCAAATATTGCAGTGGAACACCACAAAATTAAAAGAATCTCAGTCTCTTTGCTAAATCTTAGATTTTAAATTTCATTTTTTCCTAAGAAAACTCAAAGCTAAAATCTTGTTTTTATTGCAAATGAATGTATTAAAAGTCACAGCTAGAACAAGAAAATATAACAATATCAGTCATGTGGGAACTCAGAAAAGTCAGGTCTAGTCATAGCTCGTGATGGCATTGTCTGATGTCAGTATCTTTTCCCAAGAATGTATGCCTGGTGTGTTCTGATGCTTGACTGCTAGGGGTGCTGAGACAACTTTGTTTGCAGATAAATAGGGAATTTCATGCCTGCTGCATCATTCATCCCATAAGTTCACCATCACTGCTTTAGATTTTTAAAAAATTACCACATTAAGATTAGCTCAAAACACCATTCTCCAGGACATATACAACTTCTTGGTCTATAGCTGTAGTAAAGAGAAATCAGACCAAAATACTATCTAGTAGCTCAAGTATCTAAAGAGAACGGGCTACTGAATACTGTCTCAAGAGTTTCTATTCTTAGTAAAAAGATTACTTACTTAATAAAAAGTTTACCTCTTATTAAAAAGACTATGTCCTTATACTCAGGGATTGGCTCTGCCCCTCCCCATGAGACAATCCTAGGTCTTCAACCTTCACCAAAGAAAAGAGTTACTGGCCTTCTCAAAAGTGAATGGATTGCACTGGATTTGGGTATGGGGTTAGGTATTCATATCTAAAACTCCCCATTAAATGTTAAAGGATGAAGATAAAATATTTTTATTTTGAAATGAAAACTACCAGATTTTCCTCAATTTGAAGACAAAAATACAGATCATCCCCATTGTGAGACTTCAAAACTTAGCAAATATTAGGGAGCCAGGGATTTAGCTCAAGTGGTACCCTGCCTGCCTCAGAAGCAGAAGGGCCTGAGCTCTATCCCTAGTACTGAAAAAAAAAAAAAAAGATCTGGAGGAAAACTTAGCAAATATTTTCACCCTCTATATGACGTAGAGACATTGACTACATCTGTTACTCACCCAAAAACCTGGGAGATGTGAGAAAGGATGATCAAATCTACAGAAACACATTGAAAGAATGTGATTCCAGAGGGCTTTGGGAGAAACACAGCAGTGGAACAAGGGAGTGGATGCTGTGTGGTACAACAGCTGGTGAGTGACTCTACTCCAAGTAACTGGCACATCTCCTGGAGAGTGCTTGGTTGCACAAAATTTTAGGGTGAGCCAACTAAGCCTGAGGCTCAGAGGAGCTTTGGGTTGGCTTCATCTAATGTCCCCATGTGTTGAATTCCTACAGTTACTTGGTGAGTGACAACCATGGGAGATTTCCATGGTTAGAGGGTCATGGTCAGGCTGGCAAGACACACTCAGAATACTGTAATCTAAATGACTCAGACGGCATCTTCATGACTAGCGGCTAGGTGCAGCCTGAATTTCTGTGGATTTGAAAATCCTAAAACTGACAACCTGCCTTAATCCTAGTGCTGGTTGGCTAGTGATTATTCAGCATAAATCCGAGCTCTGGTTGCTTGCTTTGTCAATAAGAGCAAAGTCATGACTTGAAATGGGCACTGCCACAAAACTAGAGAATTTTTTTCCTTTTGACTTTGGCTTTTTAAATGTTTGATTTTGAGGGGTTGTATGTGTTTGTGTGTATATGAGTGTGAATACTGTCTTCACTTTTATTTGTTTTATTTTGGTTTTGTTTGTTTTTTACTTCTTTCCTTCCCTCCATTTTTCTAGGCTTGGGAAATCCTTTCTCCTTCATCTGAACTTTAATCGCTTTTCCTTTTTTATTTCTCTATTCATTCCTCTTCTTCCTTTTAAATTTTCTCCCCTTATGATAAAACTACTCTATTCAGTGTATATTTACTATATATAATCTTCTGGTTGACTTATTTTTTTTAATCTTGTACCTATGATTAGTAGTGCCAAAGTAGTTCTCATAGCTTGTTATTTTCAAATTTGTGTTTAATATCATTGTTATTACTGATTATATTACTTTAGCCAAGGTGACATAATGGTTGTGATCATCAATTGAATTTCCTCCTGTGCCAATGCCTAAATTGTCTGGGCTACATAAACAATTTATCAGTCAACTACCAAAGAAGTAGGTACTAGGCCAAACAGGAAGCAGTCTTTCATCTCTAACAAACAGAAAGGGTAGGATCTTGAGACAGACTCAAAGGCTAAAACCTAGCTATACCTAAAGCTATCACTGAAGAGTAGTTATTTTGTAAGGAGTTCTCAATACTACTAATTAAACTGTCTAATATAAGCAATGTGTAAGCTTCAATGCATAAAACAAATAAAGAGCAAAAATATAAAAAATTACCCAATGTGGAAGATGCAACCACTACATTCCCAACTCATCAAAACAAATGCAGGGGACATTGATGTGTAAGAAATCAAAAGCCACCCAGTTGAATTTTCTGAAATGGTCGCAAGAAAAAAAATAATAAAACAGGTGAATCAGTTCTTTGAAAAAGTCAAAACAAATATATTACACAGAAAATTAAATAGAATATGTCAATAATAGAGGAAATAGTAGACACAGATTTTTAAAAAATAGAATAACTTAAAATGACATGAAAACCATGAATGCCCAACATAGGAAATAACTGAACTAAAAAAAAAAAAACCCACAGATTCAAAGAGAAATTCAGGAGACTAGATATTCTGCTGAGGGCTGGAGATTTAGTTCAGTGGTTCCAGCATCTGCCTAGCAAGCGCAAGATCCCTGGTTCGATCACTGGCAAACACAAATAACAATACCAGGTGTGGTGACTCATGCCCACCAGCAATCAGTACCACATACCACAGTGCTGGGCGTGGTGGCTCACACCTGTAATCCCAACATTCAGGAGGCAGAGGCAGGAGGATTGCTGAGTTCAAGACTTGCCTGGGCTACATAGTGAGCTCAGGGCCAGCCTGAACTACAAAGCGAGACCCTGTCTCAAAAAAAAAAAAAATCTGCTGCTGAAGTATACACAATAATATCAACCATTGTGAACACTGAATATCAGATCTAAAAGGCAAGGTTGTGGTTGGTACACATCTAAAGGAAAGGCTTCTAATAAACAGAAAGGGGAAAGTAAAAAAGGGAAAGAAAAATTTGATGGTAAAAGCAAAAAATGGTAGCAAAATTTATGCATATGGGGTGGGGTTTGTAAGGAGGGCAGGGGAATGGGAAAATATGAAAATCAAGATACATGACAAACAGGTACAAATTCTCAAAGTTGAGTGTGAGCATAATGTATACCTAAAACGTACCACTAAACTCAATACTGGGGGAAAAACAGTGAGGGACTATGAAAATTCAATCCAGTATCTGCTCAATGATGCAAAGAAGAATATATGATTAACTGTAATCAATAAAAAATCAAAAGATAGCACTAAGAGCATTTAAAAAATCTGTTCACAGAAGTAATAAGAGAAAATATTTCAATCGTGGACAGAGAATTTGATGTAAAGATAAGTAAGGAATACACAACTCCCAAAAGTCATGATAAGAAAAAAAAAAAAACACCGAGTCATATAATAGTCAAGATTCCGAAAACTCAGCAAAGAAATAAATTCCTAAAAGTGCTTAGAGGAAAGAAACACACCACCTATGAAAGAAAATTCATCAGAAGTAGAGTATATTTTCAACACTAACTCCAAGATCAAAGAGAGCTTGGATTGAATTAAAAGAAAGCAACTTCCAACCCAGATGGATATACCCAGCAAAATTATCTTTCAAAATTTTTTTGGAGAAATAAGATACTTTGAGGAGAAATTTGTGAACACCAAGCCAGTAATCAAAAAAGTTCTGAAGAATATTCTGAAAAACACAATAAACCCAATTCCAATAATTTCAATAGAATCTATCCACTAATAAAGAAAAGCAATTATGTAGAATGGAAATAAAGTGAACAGGAAGAAAATAATATAATAACAAGGATAGTCAATACATATCGGTTATAGCCATCAATGTAAAGGATCTCAATTCACCAAATGAAAGACAGAGATTGTCAAAATGTAATAAGAAGCAAGATTCAACAATGCACTAATTATAAGAAACATATTTAACTAAAAAAAAAAAACTCAAAGACTGAAAGGCAATGAAAGGAATTAATACTATGTGCAATAGAAATCCAGAGAAAGGCATGGGTAGCTTTTCTCTTTTCAGACAAAATGAATTTCAAGCAAAGATTGTTCAAAAGAAGGAAAAGGTCACTACATACTTTTTAACGGACAATCTCACCAGAAGAGATTAAAACCGTACTACTTCAGGGCCAGAGATTTTTGTAGATTTCCTCTGAGTCCAATCAGAATGGATTTTATTGGGCTGGAGATTTAGCTCAGTGGTTCTAGCATCTCAAGGTCCTGAGTTGATCCCGGTAACCACACACAACAATACCGGGCATGGTGACTCACACCCACCAGCAATCAGTAGCACATACCACAGTGCTGGGCGTGGTGGCTCACACCTGTAATCTCAGCATTTCGAGGCAGAGGCAGGAGGATTGCTGAGTTCCAGGCTTGCCTGGACTATGTAGTGAGCTCAGGGCCAGCCAGAACTACAAAGCAAGACCTTGTCTCAAAAAAACAATCACAGATTATTAAAGCATTTTGCATTTAACTGTGTATTTGCTTTATTTTTAAATTTTAACTTTTTTGCCCTACTGAAAATCAAAACCACAGACACTATACCAGTTAACTCTATACCACTTGCCTTCAAAATATTATTAAACAGTTTGTCTAAATTCATCTGTCTGGCCTCCAGCTTGTGATCTTCCTTACCAGCCTCAAAAGTAGTTGAGATTAGAGGTTAGCTAGTTAATTTTATATATTTATACATTTATATTTTGTTTCTCATTGACATTTTGTTTTCACTTGACAAACTCTAGCATTTGTTAAAAGCCATTACTTATGTTACCCATTCTTTTAAGAACATCAGAAATTTTCCAACTTTTGTGGTTATGAATAAAACTATTATGAATATTTGTCCTATGTTTTTCCATGAGTATAGACTTTTTTCTAAGAATTACATGTGAAAGAATATGATTATTGAATTTTAAGGTAATTACATGTTTATAGTTATAGGAAATTGAGAAATATTTTTTAAAAGTTCAGTTCCTCAATGCCAGACGTGGTGGCTCACGCCTGTAATCCAAGCACTCAGGAGGCAGAGACAGGAGGATTGCTGAGTTCGTGGTGGCTTGCCTGGGCACCACAGTGAGCTCAGGGCCAGCCTGAACTACAAAGTGAGACCCTGTCTCAAAAGCAAAAAAAAAAAAAAGTTCAGTTCCTTCACACTGTCATCGTCATATGATATTGTCAATATTTTTTATTCTGGTTACCTTAGCAGTTATTAGTTTTATCTAATAGTGACTTTATTTTGCAATTTTCTAATATTTCATGATGTTTAGTGTCTTTTAATGTGCTATTTTATCATGTATACATTTACTTTAGTGACGGTAAATCCTTGTATACTTTCTAGATCATGCCTTTTGTTATTATAGAATTTTAAGAATCACCAATCTTTTGTGAAATATCTGATTTGCAATTTTTTCCTAACCAGTAGCATTTACTTTCTTTGTTTTATTTATCTATTTATTGCTATTATTATTTTTGCCTGTGTTTGGGATTGAAGTGGAGATCTTCACAATATGAAAATCTCACACCTTTCATTCTTTTATTTATTTATTTATTTATTTATTTATTTATTTATTTATTTATTTATTTATTTATTTATTGAGACAGAGTCTCGTTTTGTAGTTCAGGCTGGCCCTGAGCTCACTATGGTGCCCAGGCAAGCCTTGAACTCAGCAATCCTCCTGTCTCTGCCTCTTGAGTGCTGGGATTACAGGCTGAGCCACCACGCGTGGCACTGTGGTATGTGGTATTGATGGCTGGTGGGCGTGAGTCACCATGCCCAGCATTGTACGTGGTTACCGGGATCGAACTCAGGAATTTGGGCTTGGGAGGCAGGCGCCAGAACCACTGAGCTAATCTCCGGCCCTCTTTCTTGATGTTTTGTTTAACTGTTATGTTTATTTGTGATAGATACTGAGGTCCTCCATTATAATTGTATTAATGGTTCTCTAATTTTTCATTATATTCGTGACTGCTAGATCTGCCTCTTGAATTTATCCCTCCCAAGTATGTAGTAAGCTTCTCTGTCTCTTCTGATTAGTATTGACTTGAAATCCACTTTGTCTTCAAATAGAGTAGCTACTACTACTTTTTTCCAGGTTCATGTCACATGGAGTACTGACTTCCAGTATACTGTTTTTTGGGTATATGTGGTTTCTGTATTCAATATATTGTTAGATATTTTTCTTAATCCATTCTGCCAATCTGTTTATTTTCATTAGTGAGTTGAATTAGTTCACATTGATAGTTATAACTGATAATATTGACTTATCTGTCATGTTATTTTCCTATTGTTGGTTCTCTTTTGTTCCCTTGTGTTTAACTGCTTGCCTTGCCTGGTTAGGTCAAGCTACTGGTATTCTTTGAATTGTGGTTCTTCTGTTTTTCTAGAATAAATTTCAGATCTTTTGAGAATGTTGTTTTGGTGGTCTTGAACTTCTTCTTGTGTTGTCATGGATGTATCTTATTTCTCCTTTACCTTTGAAAGATATTTTTATATAATACATCAATCTGGGTTGGAGGTTGTTTCTTGTAAAGCATGAAATACTTCACTCCAAGCTTTCCCTGACATGAGGATTGGGAAGTATATTGTGATTCTGATGGGTTTTCTATTATAAAACATTTGTCTATTTTCTCTAACAGCTTTTTAGTACTGTGTTCTTGTGTTGCATTTCCAGAATCTTGACTATTATATGCCTGTGTGTGTGTTTCCTCATCATGACTATTTGCAGTTCTATATACCTCACATATCAGTATATATAGTTCTTTATCCATACTTGGAAAGCTTTCTCATATTATTCATGTGAATAGGTTCTTAAATGCATTTTGTGTCATCTGATTCTTCAATGATTCCAGTTAGTCTTTTATTAGTCTTCTTGTATGACCTAGCAGCTATTTCATTGAGTTTCCATGGTTCTTTCCTATTACTTTTATTAATTAATTGATTTTATTGGTACATTTTACATACATATCATGATCACAATAGACATTGAAAATTTGTACCAGTATGACACGATTTAATTCTCCTTTTGCCCACTCCCCTACAACCCCCCTGCCCCATATATACATAATCTTTGTTTCCTTTTTTTAAACCATCACATTTTCCCCATGTTATATAACCCTACCCTTTACCCTTTGAATATTTTGTTTTGCATAGTATCTACCATACACTCTAGAACTCATTTATATCTTCAGTTTCTCATATCAGAGAAAAGACACAATATTTACACATCTGTCACCCATTTATTTCTCTTAGGAGTATGTCCTCAAGGTACATCCATTTGAGTACAAATGACTCAAACTTAACATTCTTTATGGCAGGGCAATACTCCATTTTACAAAAACAAAACCCCACATCTTTTTTTATCCAATCTCTAGTCAATGGGCATTTGGGTTCCTTCCTGTTAAAAAAAAAAAGTCTTTTACTTAATGATCACCAATTGCACTATTGTCTTTCTGTAAAATAACAACTTGGAGAAGGAAAGAATGAGGGAAGTGGATTCTCAGAACCCAAGAAGGATCTAAGAGAAAAATTGGAGCCTATAGAGATAGAGAAAAGACAGGCTTCAATGTAGAAAGCTGAAAGGACAATCCGTACCTTCTCCACAGCTCCTATCATGACAAAGGATTGAATCCTTTGACACAATGAAAGCAGAAGTGACTACAGAGGCCTTCAGAGAAAAACACACCAGTGGAACAGATTAAGTGGATACTGTGCATGAACACAGCTGGTGAGTGACTCAGTCTAAGAAACTGCAGTGTACATGAGGAGCTTGAGGGATGGCAGGGGAATGGAAAAAATGATAATTAAGATGTGTCATGTACTGGTACAAATTCTCAGTGTTGATTGTGATCATAAGGTATATATAAAAGTACCAATAAAATCAATTTTTTAAAAGATAAGAAAAAAAAAAAACAAAGAAACTGCAGTGTACCCTGGAGAAAGTACTTGACTGGACAACATTTTAGGGAGGGGCCAACCGAGCCCCAGATCCAGAGCTTCCTGAGTTGGCTTCATCCTAGGGCTCTGTGTTAAGAACCCATAAGGAAGGGCTGGAGATTTAGTCAGTGGTTCCAGCGCCTGCCTAGCATGCACAAAGTCCCTGGTTCAATCCGTGGTAACCACACATAACAATACGAGGCATGGTGACTCACGCTCACCAGCAATCAGCACCACATACCACAGTGCCTGGTGTGGTGGCTCATGCCTGTAATCCCAGCACTAGGGAGGCAGAGGCAGGAGGACTGCTGTGAGTTCCAGGCTAACTTGGTCTACATAGTGAATTCAGGGCCAGCCTGAACTACAAAGACAGACCCTGTTTAAAAAAAAAAAAAAAACTGGCACCCAGCTCTAACCTTACTTCACTCTAAGATTATCCAGAACTGCACCTAATCCTACTGCAGGTTTGCTCACTTCATGGCAGATAAGAAGCAGAATGAGATGCAAAGAAACAGAACAAGAGGAGGCAGCTGGAGACTAACCTTTCAAGGGCACACTCCCGGGGACCTACTTCCTTCTACTGGATTCCAGCTTCTAATAGACTAATTTGTCATGAATGTTTTTTATTGATATGATTATATATATATAATATATATATATATATATACACACATACATACATATTTTTGAGACAGGGTCTCTCTTTGTAGTTCAGGCTGGCCCTGAGCTCACTATGGAGCCCAGGCAAGCCTGGAACTCAGCAATCCTCCTGACTCTGCCTCCCGAGTGCTGGGATGACAGGCGTGAGCCACCACGCCCGGCACCGTGGTCTGTGGTATTGAAGACTGGTGGGTGTGAGTCACCACATCCAGCATTGTACGTGGTTACTGGGATCGAACTCAGGACCTTGTGCTTGCAAAGCAGGCGCCGGAACCACTGAGCTAAATCTCCAGCCCAAGAAAGGAAGTTTTTAAGTGGCACCAAAACCAGTAAAAGAATGACTCTGGTTCTCTTTAGCACATTAGGGTAACTACAGGTAACTAGAAATTTTTAAAAATATCTGATATATTTATCTATGATATATTTCAATGTGACTAGTAAAATTATAAAACACAAAATTAATTAATGTTTCCAACAGAAATTATTACTCTGATTTGGGTATTTTTCTATATACGTATTGAATTATCATAATGTACCCCAGAAGATGTACTAAAATTGTGTCTCAATTCTGAAAAAGATGTAAAATCAGTAAAAGGTGTCCAGCTAAAAAAAATTGCAGATTCAATAATTAATATCAATGTTTATAAAGACTAACATAGTCTCATCAAGTTGAGTTCATTCTTTACATGAAAGTTTGGCTCAATTTGAGAAAATTAAATTAAAACCCACTCATTTAATGATTTAAAGAATGAAACAAGTGATTATAATATTTTTCCAGTAAGGTGTCAAGGCTTATTGTAAATTTATTATAAGCAACGAGGTATGTGATAGTGGAACAGAAATTGAAGTCCCTAATAAATATTTTCAATATATATAACAGAAATGCTATTGTTGGCGAGAAAATATTGGATGTTTCCATAAATTATGCTTAGATGACCACTTGATACAAGTAAAAAGAAAAATATAAGAATCCTTACTCTCATGATGTAGAAATATTAGTTTCAGATGGAATTAATGTCTGACTTTGAAAGATAGACTTATATTTATCTTAGATAATAATGTATGCAATGTATTGAGACCTGCTGTCTGGTTCAAAATCTACAAAGATACTAAGATAGCTGTAAAGACAGAAGGGAATGCGGGACTGCAATTCAAGTACAGTGAACACTTCAGATCATGATGTTTGGAATAGCCAATGACTTTTCTCAGTTGTGCCAAGTTGGGGCATGGTCTAAGTCTTTATAAACTCACATCAAGTAGCTACTGGATTCAAGCTGACCCTAGAATAGGATTTTGTGGGATATAGTCCATCCTGGGGAGGAATTAGGCTGATATATATATATATATATATGCTTTAAACATCCTCAGTGACTAAAAATGAGTGCTTATTTTCAAGATTCTGTTATTTGGGAGGCATGTAGTAGCATCCACTATTTGACTTCAATAGACACCAGTAGATATCCAAAAGGGCAATAAATAAATGAAAAATATGAAGTGCTGATGCAAGCTGTGAAATACCTGTATGCCAATAAATTGGCATTTAAAAAAAATCTACTGCTCTGGGTGCACAGCTAGGTCATAGATTTGCCTGGTATATATGAGTCTCTGGGTTGCTTCTCCAGAAGTTCAAAAAAATCAAGACTGTGTCATATATTACCACACATGTAGTATAATTTAAATACACATTACTGATGACAACATAAAATGGAACAACTGCATAGAACAGTTTGCTTTAGCTAAGACGTAATTCTGAGTAAACAAGACACAGATTAGTAAATATAACAAGATTCTATTTATTTAAAGTTCAAAAACAGGCAAAGGTAAACTATTATTTAGATTTCTATTTATCTATTATAAAGATTAGTTTTAAAAGCAAGAAAATGATCATCACTGAAAACAGGCTAAAAGTTACCTGTAAGGAGAAAAAGGGCAGTGTCATAAAAGTTTGGTACCCCGATAGTTCTGGAGGACTGAGCAATAAATGTCTTGCTCCCAAGTCTCAGTAGTGGATATATGGGCATGTTTACTGACATTATTCTTTCAACATATGATGCATGATTTATTCACTGCTCCAAAACTCTAAGCAATCACCTAGAAGAAAATATTCCTTCTATCTATTGAGGAATATCCCTCCCAGATAACTGGCAATGATATCCAAATAAAATGTTGAAACATCAACCAAAGACACAGGAGGTTAAGAGACTAAGAAGACCTACCTACACCTACTATCTGAAGTAGCTGGAGAGATATGGAGCAAAATGGTCTCCTGTATGTAACTTTATTCATACCAGTGACCGCACCATGAATAGAGACAAGCTGCTTTGGCTCTCACTTTTAACACAATGCGATCACAATCTAAACCCAGAAACTGCAAAAGTCAAACAAACTGTAGAAATTGAAATTTTGGAAACAAAGTCTCAGAGAACACTGAATTGACATACACTCATTCTGGCAGTCTTTCCAGCTCTCAGCCTCAAACTCCTTCACAGAACTGCTGTCTTTCTGCTAGAGTCCCAGCATTTCGTTGAAAGACAAAATCTTCAGTGAGAAAACTTTCCACCGCCCTACTTATGGTTGGTATTTTTATGGGTATGTCCTTGGATTTAACGCTATCACAATACCCTCATCTCTTTCTTTACTTCCTAGGAAGAAGACTAAAATAGCGAGTAAAAGAGGGCTTCATAGAGAAACTTAGCCACCTGAGCCTATAACCCACAGACTTTTGTGGGATCACACAGAAATATACAAGGAGCATAGAGTCTTCATGGAGCCTCATTCATAAATATGGCTGAATATATTACCAAGAAGGAGGAGTACCCAACATGCTTAAACAGAGAAATTAGTATTTGAGATAGCTCAACTTCTTTTGTTGCCACATGATATTATACAGTAACTTCATCACAAGTTGTACCCAGTTAAAGGGAAAGAAAATGATTAACTAGTGGTATGTTGAAACACAATTTGAAGACAAACTTAATAGCCGTAGTGTCTGAAGTTAAAAATATTTTATTAGTAAAAAAGTACAATAGTAAAACTGAACATATTCCTCAATATCCAAGCATATACTCTGCTTGGGTGCCACATTGGGTGAGTTCCTTCGAGCTAGGACAGAGTAACCTCTTAAGTGGTCATGCTAACTGAAGCAATTCTTGAAGCTCTTCAGGTGCAAGACAGACATTATGATGAGATCACTAAAAGCCATGCCTCTGGAGCAGGAATTAGTATAGAATAGAGGAAATACAGGGAGCTACTCTAAAGCATTAAAACAATGAGGCACAAATATAAGAATGTTATAGACTAAAGTTTACTATACTCTTATAATTAAATTAACAATGACAAAAACTAAGTCAGTTCTTTCATTACAAGTTTCTTTCCCCAAGACAACAGAGAGTGAGTCAGCTTCTACCCAGCTCTCCTGTGGTAAGCTCCCATCAAAAAACAGGCATGAATACCACTAGGAATTCTCTTCCCCTTTTTATTGGATTTTATACAATGAAAACAGCACTGCATACAACATAGGTATAAAGTAATTTCCAACACAGCTACTTTGTACTGACCCTAGGAAACATCTACTAGAAGGGAAGTTCGAAAGTTAATGAAATATTATCTCCTCCCCTGCCTTCAACCCACAACCAGAAAAGAAAATGGAGATTGAAAGCAGTGTTAGATAAACAGAGAACTACCTTGCCACTGCTGTACATTCTACCTTCTTCCAGCCCATTCCAACCCAAAACACACATCACCACGTTTCCTTCCTACTGTTCAGAGCACAGCACGTGAAGAAAGAGAAAATATATCAGGTGAAAATCAACTTGCTGAAGGCTGAAAGACTTTGAGAAACTGCCTTTGTGCTTCTGAGATGACAGGCAGAGAGATAAAGGGGAGAAATAGTTGTAAAAGAGTGTATTTTGCCTAACTATTCCTTTAGGAAATATGATAATCCTATAGTTAACAACAGGGAGGGTAGGGATGGTTAGAATGAGAAGGAACATTACTTCCCATGGTCTTTGTCTTTCTCTTTTCTTTTCTTTCTTTTTAAGTCCTTCACTGCATTCCCAGCTCATTTTTAACATTTTTCTTCCTCACATGGGTCTCGCTAACTTGCCCAGGCTGAGCTCATGTTTGAGATCCCCCTACTTCAGTATCTTAAAGTTTGGAGATTACCACCTGGTCCTGACTTAATTACCTTTGTTACTGATCCAGATTTAGCTCTTATTAACAGAGAGGCCTAATTTTCTCCTTTTGGTGGGGTAAATATGTCATATTATAATTACCATGATAGTAATGATCATAGTTCATTGTTGCCCATTTAAAGATCTTTCATCGTTTTTGCCAACATCTATAACAAAGACTCTCACAACATTCCTGTGAGGTAGATATTTGGATCCCCATTTTCAGGTGGATTAACTGAGGCATAAAGAACTGATGTGACTTACCTAAGTTCAACCATGTGGAAGGCTGAGGAAAATGTGGAAAAGAGGTAACTCAGCATAACACTTCTGTTGTCAGGGAGCCATATTTAGTAGTGAAAAAAGGTAGTGCTGAGACTTCTATAAATTGGGCCCATTCATTTTCTTTTGTGCCCATTCTTAATACCCTATATAGGAATTAGCACATTGTGTAATATCAATACATTCCCTTGATTTATTCGAGGTTTGCAGATTCCTGTTGATGTGGCAATGAAAAAATCTTTTTTTTAGAGCAAGGTAGATCCCAGATTTTTAGTACTGAGATCACAGAAATGTCTGATTCCCGAATTTTGATGACCACTTTGTTTCAAGGGCTTTTGGAGTTCCAAAAATATTACTGTCATTTACATAAGCACTAGGTTCTAGTTTGTAAAGTTGTTTACCACGAGTGTACAGACTGAGAAGTCAAATGTTGTGTGTGTGTATGCTGGGGTCAAAAGATTAATCAAATAGATGGCAGAAAGTGGCATGCATGTTTTTCACCACTGGAATGAGAGGTTATAAACATGTAAGAAGAATAAAGTAGACTGATCCATGTGGATTAGAGTTGAAGACATCAATATCTACTCATATACACACATATATTAGTATAGACACATATATTTCTTTGCTCTTCCAGCCAAGAAGGCCTTCAAATAACAATACCCCAGTAACAACAAGCCCAGGTTTTTATTTCTAGTAAAACTTGCCAGTAAATACAGCTAGGCCTCTTTTAAGAAAGGCTTATTATAGAGATGTAAAATGATCCTGGCCATCTTGTAGTGTCAGAAAGTAAGGACATGCTAATAAATGAGGGCACTATGTCAAAAAGACTTGGAAATCAACAATAAAGAGCTCCCAATGACCAAAGCAGAACAAATTGGGCAGTAAATAATGAAAATGGCATAGAATTATGACCTAAAAATAAAATAAACATCCATTACTCCATGTTGATATAAATAAATGACTGTATGAATAAATAAATGAACAAGAGACAACTTTCCCATGTAGAGATATTTGTAATTAAGAATGTGGTGGGCCGGAGATTTAGCTCAGTGGTTCTGGCGCCTGCCTTGCAAGCACAAGGTCCTGAGTTCGATCCCCGGTAACCACATACAATGCTGGGCGTGGTGACACACCCACCAGCAATCAATACCACATACCACAGTGCTGGGCGTGGTGGCTCACGCCTGTAATCCCAGCACTCAGGAGGCAGAGGCAGGAGGATTGCTGAGTTCAGGCTTGCCTGGGCTACATAGTGAGTTGAGGGCCAGCCTGAACTACAAAGCAAGACCCTTTCTCAAAAAAAAAAAAAAAAAAAAAAAAAAAAG
>PVIC010019106.1:0-31009 GCA_004025085.1 Thryonomys swinderianus | reverse complement strand
GGGAAAAAATGAGAATTAACTCATGTGATATACTGGTACAAATTTCCAATGTTGAGGATGATCGTGATGTGTATATAAAATGTTCCAATAGGGCCGGAGGGTTAGCTCAGTGGTTCCGGCACCCGCCTCGCAAGCGTAAGGACCTGAGTTCGATCCCCGGTTACCACATATAATGCTGGGCGTGGTGGCTCACGCCTGTCATCCCAGCACTCGGGAGGCAGAGACAGGAGGATTGCTGAGTTTGCGGCGGCTTGCCTGGACACCATAGTGAGCTCAGGGCCAGCCTGAACTACAAAGCAAGACCCTGTCTCCAAAAAGCAAAAAAAAAAAAAAAAAAAAGTTCCAATAAAGAATTTTTTTTTTGCTTTTTTTTTTCAATAAAGAATTTTAAAATATTCATTTTTCTCTTTTGGAAAGAAAAAAGTGGTTTAAGAAGCCTAGGTTCATATGTACATGTAAGCTAAGGAGAGAACTGTAATATGAAAATCTAAGGAATTAGGTAAACTAAGATCCTTATGTTTTTGCTGACCTTGAATATTGCTTATCTTTTTATGTTTATTCCGTGGACAGTCTCTGTGTCTTCCCTGCCTTAACAAATTCACTTCAAGGTTTCTGAACTTTCTTCTCTCCTTTCTGTCCTGCCTTATATAGCCTTAGCTGCTGTCTTTCAAATTGTTGAAAATGAAACTTCAGGATTAAAAAGACTAGCACATAATGAATACCAGTTTTCTTTCTTTTTTTGTTTGTGGTACCAGAGATCGAACTATGGGTAGATGTAGTACCACTTGAGCTACATCTCCAGCTCCCTCCACCCCTTTTGAGAGAGGGTCTCACTGTGTACACTTCAGGCTGGCCTTAAACTTACTATGTAGCTCAGACCAGCCTCAAATTCATGGTGCTCCTCCTGCCTCAGCCCAACTGTTGGGATTATAGCATGAGCTACTGTTCCCCACCTGAACACCATGTTTCTAAAGACAATATTGTGTAGTCTTGAGCTTCTTATCCTTGGATCAAGAAACCCTTTTCTCAGCAATCTTTCTTACAGCATCTCTGGGAAAAGGTTTCACCACTAGCAGGAAGTAGAAGTCAAGTGAAAATAAATAGTCCCATTTTTATTACTGAAGAGCTGGGATTCAGAAGTAGCACTTTTCGCCGGGCGTGGTGGCTCACGCCTGTAATCCCAGCACTCGGGAGGCAGAGACAGGAGGATTGCTGAGTTCGAGGCTTGCCTGGGCACCATGGTGAGCTCAGGGCCAGCCTGGACTACAAAGTGAGACCCTGTCTCAAAAAAAAAAAACAAAAAACAAAACAGAAGTAGCACTTTTCTTTCTTTTCTTCTGTCCATAATACAAAATGAGAATTCCTGATTGTTCCCCTTAGAAAGAAAAATTAACAACCTTCTGAATTCAGATGAAATTTTAAACACCAAAAACTTTTTAGAGGGAAAATACCTAGGAGTTTGGAACAAGTACCCAAAAAATAATGAACTCCAACTCAAACCAGTAAGATCAAAGACCCCATCCATAGAAAGGATGTTTTTACCTTTAAGACAGTATCTTCAAACTACAAACAAAAAGACCCCTCCTTCAGGCCAGCTTCCCCAAACTATACTACTGGGTCTGGTCAAAAGACAACACATTCTCTGGCCGGAGGGTTAGCTCAGTGGTTCCAGCGCCTGCCTTGCAAGCGCAAGGTCTTGAGTTCGATCCCGATAACCACATTCAATGCTGGGCGTGCAGACTCACGCCCACCAGCAATCAATATCACATACTACAGTGCCAGGTGTGGTGGCTCACACCTGTAATCCCAGCACTCAGGAGGCAGAGGCAGGAGGATTGCTGAGTTCAAGGCTTGCCTGGGCCACAGAGTGAGCTCAGAGCCAGCCTGAACTACAAAGCGAGACCCTGTCTCAAAAAAAAAAAAAAAAAAAGACAACACATTCTCCCTCATAATTTACCTCAATTAAAACCATCTTTCAGTGAGTGAAGGACTGTTACCTTCAGACACAATGAATACCTGTGTTTAGTGTTTAGGTAAATGATATAATCTTCCACCACCCAGCAGGTCAGATTCCCAACTCACCCTGTTCAGTTTCTCCTTCTCCACCCCAAATTGAATGATCTCTCACCTTTCAGGGCCTCAGTTTCCTCATCTAAAAATGAAATCAAAAATACCTATCTTACAGAAGCAAACCAATGGACAAAGGAAAAATATACATAAAGCTCTTGGAACTTTCCTGAGATGTAACTGTGCTAAGTAAACATTTCTATCGATGCTACTGAGTGGTTCCAGACTAACAGTGGGCTGGGAATGCAGCTTACCTATTTAGGCAGAAAATTAGCCTTCAGACTTTCTCTCAGACAGGTTTACTCTGCCTCTGTCATTCGCAGAGCCCTAAGGTAAATGGCCAAAGGACTGACGCTTTAGAGGAAGATACCTATTAAGATTTGTTTTCCTAAACACAACTTTTTTGGCAAATAGGGTATAGTATTTGAAAGCAACATGGCATTTCCTTCCTACTTAGAAAAGGGTTTTAAAGTCCCATGAGTATATTAAGGATTTAGACTCAGAATCTTAGGAATATAAAATAATTCTGCTATTTTCAATTACCTGTCTCCCAAAATGACTTTTAATAAATCCAAAGTGAATCAAATTTAAAACTTTCAGTAGAGCATATCTAGTTGTAGAACAACTTCCAAACTATCCATGAAAAACCCCAAACTGACAATAAGTGTGCTAGTAAAAAACGAAGACTAATATTTTAAATACCGGGTTGAGGATTTAGCTCAGTGGTGCTGCACCTGCCTGGTAAGCACCAGGTCCTGAGTTCAATCCCTGGTTCCATCAAAAAAATATATGTAAGAAAAATTTTAAAATAAATTTCAAAAAGCACTGGCCAGAAAGCTTATCCTCCAAACAGGTTCAGCACAATCAGGAGAATGAAAAGAACAGCACCCCGCTTCTCTGGGAGGAAAGCACCAGTCATCTTCTCCGAGCTGGATAATCACACACACAAGTGTTAAGTCACTTGCCTGAAGCCCATTTTGCCATCAGAAGTTGGGTTTGTATTTCAATTCTGCTACCTAAAGTGTCATCAGTACATGTCTGTTTTAACCAGTTGGCAAGGTGAGAAGGGGAAACAATATTTTTACTCTGTACTCACTTGTCAGATGGAACATTCAGACAAAAGGATAGAAAACAAGTTACCCATTTTGCAAGTAGGCAGTTCAAACTGTAGCTGAGGGTTCTTCATAGAAAACTTTGTTTTCTAAAAAGGTTAAACACTCAAGATTCTAAAAATGAGCCCAATGCCACACAAACATTTATCACATTAACTTTTCCTGGCTGTGGAAAAAAAATCAACGCTGGAACTATCAATTTCATCCATAAAGTGTTTGTGTAAAAATATTAACTTCCATCTTACAACTCTTGCATGACTTGACAGAGAATACCTAATAAATAGCAAGCAAAATAGCATAGCCACAAGCAGGAAAGAAACCAAGACAGGTCAAAAATACACCAAGTAAGAAATTCAATACAACTGGAAAACACACTCTCAGGCACCAACATTTCTCCTCTGGACACCTGTTCCTCATTGCCCTTAGATGCCCTAGGCTTGGGGTAATGACTGAGCTTGAAAAAAAAAATTGACACTTAGCAGTCATACATACTTGGTGGCCCTGAACCAAACTACAAAGCTTAGCTTTAGCCACACTGCTCAAAGTCACAAGCATTAAATCCTCACACGAAGTTATTCTGATGTAGAGGTGAACCTCTTCTCAGTAATGTAGACTGCACCCCACATACATTAAAAAGAGGAGTTCAAGGCCAGCTTGGGCTAAATAGAGTTTGAGACCAGCCTGAACTACATGGTGAGGCTCTACCTCAAAAAACAAAACAAAAAAAAACCTAATTAAAAAGTACCTATGCTGTTTATGTGCAACAAATTGTAATACCTGCTCAAATGGGTGGGGCAAAACCCTACTTAGTGAATATCTTTTACCCAAACTCCCACAGAAATATGTCAGTTTTTTCTCCACTGAGCCAATTTGATGTTCAGGTGGAAGCTCCTCCATTCCCAGCAGTGAAAGGAACAGGGACTAATGAAACACATATTGAGGAACTTACATCCTAGGTTCTCTGGTGAAAGTTATGAGCAGCAGTGACTTGGCACTGTGACATCACAAAACTAGCCAGGTATGGGGGCACACTCCACTAATTCCAAAACTGGGGAGGCTGAGATAGGAGGGTTATTGTGAGTTTGAGGCCACATAGGGAGCCCAAGGTCAACCTGAACATGGTAAGACCCTGTCTCAAAACATAAACAAAAGCAAAAACACCACAAGACTAGCCAGATTTAGCTTTGGGAAGGCTGTTCCATTCTAAAAAGCATGTGAATGGATAGCAACACAAGAGAAAGACAGCATAAGATCTGGCTAAGATTTCTGAAGAAGGAATTAGCCCTATTAAGCATCTCTCTCTTAAAAAAAAAAGTATCTCTTGACCTTGAGTCTCTGACCTAGAAGGTACCTAAAGTTCTCCCATCCAAGTACTAACCAGGCCCAACCCTGCTTAGCTTTGGAGATCAGATGAGATTGGGCATGTTCTGGGCAATATGGCCACAGACTACCTAAAGTTCTACAACCATTCATCTATCTGGTCCAGGCATAAACATGAAGGGCCCAGGTAAGTAAGTAGATGCTGAAAGCTCAGCATAGGGACAATACTACTCAACATCTCCTCTTAAAGTTGTGAATAATTCACCAAATTTACTTGCTGTTGTCCACAAATACCGTCACTCCTGTTTGCCTATGCATGGTCTCCTAGGTCTGAAGAAACATGACCAGATATTCAGGAGGGCAGGATTCTGACCTGATGAACAATTTACTAAGATACAAAGAGAAGAATCTGGATTTTCCTTTGAAGTAACTTTTGTCTCTTTAAAGTGTGCAAGGCTGTAGTCAATTAGCTGGCAAGCTAATCAGCCCTTTACCCCAGGGCCTGACCATACCATGCTTTGTTTTACTGACCTTAGGTAAGTCCACCCATTCCCCAGCTCCCAGCTGCTTCCTCTTCTCCAGCTTCTTTCCACTTCTCTCATTTCCTCTCCCCTTTCCTTTGGCAATGAATGCTCACAGAACAGGTGGCATGTAGTTGGTGAGGCTGGGGAAAAAACTCCCTGTGCAGCAGGTATGAACCAAGCTAAGAAAAAGCCACTTCACATTTCTACCTTTTAATAACTTAGATATAAAGGCAGAATATCTTATTCTTCACATAGGAAATATTTTTAAATCATTTGATTGAACTAGGTATCCAATATGGGATGGAAAAATACCTACTAGATTCCTTAAAGGCAGGAGGGTTATTTGCACCAGAGGACTCCCACATAATAAAACAATAAAGCACAGATAAATTCCACATATTTTCTATATACAAGTTTATTTAGCTGAAGCAGTCAATCCGATTACTTAAGGAAACCACAGCGACGAGTGTCCAAAGTTAGTAATACAATCTATAATCTGGTATGATTAATATATTTACCAGAGAACTATGAAAATTCAAAGTTTAGCTATTAGAAGAAAGGTACAGGGTTCAGGCACAGCTCAAGTGTAGAGTGTGTGGTCACCATGTATGTGGCATTTGGTCCAGACCCAACAAATCAATACTTGGACCACCCCCGACCATGTCTCATATCAATTTCAGGCTGGGAACTCATGAGAAAGCAGGGAGGATAGAGGGGAAAGAGGGACCTCAAGTCTGACATCTTGAATCCTGGGAGACTAAAGAGCTGAGATAAACATTCAGTGTTAGGGCATAGCACAGTGGTAACACCTAAAGAGAAACAGTTTAAACACAGACTCAAACTCAGGCCATGATGATAATTCCAACATTAAACAATGCGCTCAGCATTTCAGACGACCAGCTAGGACATCCCATGTACAACTTTCCAGTTCCAAATAAATTTTAATTGACTTAAAGACACATCTCCCATAGGGGGGAAAAAAAGCCTCATATGCAGAACTGTCAGAACTATTATGGAAATGTTATTCCAATAAATATTGAGCACTTACTAATTCTCAGGAGCTATACTGGCCACTAGAAATACTTTTAAGATCTCCAATGGAGAAATCCAGACTCATAAAGCAATAATTATAAGCCAATTAGCTATACACACTTGTACAAAGCGATTGAGGAGCACTGGAAAGAGGCAAATTTTGAAGAGTATATTTTCTCCATCCTACCCATTTGAGACTTCCATCTTATTAGCTCTCCCACAAGAGGCAGCTTTTCTTTTCTCTCTCTTTTTTTTTTTTTTAAGAGTTAGCTTTGGGCGAGAGATTTAGCTCAGTGGTTCTGCCACTTGCCTGGCAAGCGCAAGGTCCGGATTTCGATCCCCATTAACCACATACAGCAATACTGAGTGTGGTGATTCATGTCCACCAGCAATCAGTACCACACACAATGGTGGGCATGGGGCTCACATCTATAATCCCAGCACTCAGGAGACAGAGGCAGGAGGACTGCTGTGAGCTCAAGGCTAGCCTGGGCTGCATAGTGAGCTCAGAGCCAGCCTGAACTATAAAGAAAAAAGAAAATCTCAAAAAAAAATTAGCTTTGACAAGTAATCTTATTAGATATGAAACTGATTCTAATGTAGCTCAGTGGTAGTGACATAGCATATGCAAGGGCCTAGGTTCAATCTTTACTATCAAAAAACCAACTGGGCTAGAGACAGCTCAATGGTTCCACTGCCTGCCTAGCAAGCACAAGGTCCTGAGTTTGATCCCCAGTAACCACATACAACAATACTGTATGTGGTGACTCATGCCCACTGGCAATCAGTACCACATACCACAAATGGCGGGTTTGGTGGTTCAAGCCTGTAACCCCAACACTCGGGAGGCAGAGGCAGGAGGATTGCTGAGTTCGAGGCTTGCCTGGGCTACATAGTGAGCTCAGTGACAGCCTGAACTACAAAGCGAGACCTTGTCTCAAAAAAACAAAAACAAAAACAACAAAAAAAACCCCAACTGATCAAAACAACAAATCCCTGATGTTAAGAAGCTGCACACTCCAGCTAAGTATAATGCAAACATTTTTAAAGCAAACGGGAAAGTGCACTTACCACACAATGACTTTTTTTTTTTTTTTTTGAGATAGGGTCTCGCTTTGTAGTTCAGGCTGGCCCTGAGCTCACTATGTAGCCCAGGCAAGCCTCGAACTCAGCAATCCTCCTGTCTCTGCCTCCCGAGTGCTGGGATTACAGACAATGACTTTTAATATTAATCTACCTAAGCCAGGCATGGTGGTGCACACCTGTAATCCCAGCTCTCTCGAGGCTGAGGCAGGAGGATGACAAATTTAAGGCCAGGCCAGCCTAGGCTACACAGTGAGCTCAAGGCCACCCTGAAGAGACCATCTCAAAAAAAATGTTATAATAGCTGGGTGTGGTGGCTCACGTCTGTAATCCCAGCACTCGGGAGGCAGAGACAGGAGGAATGCTGAGTTCGAAGCTTGTCTAGGCTACATAGTGACCTCAGAGCCAGCCTGAACTACAAAGCGAGACCCTGTCTCAAAAAAAAAAAGTTATAATATTCACCTATATATAGTGTTGTCAATCTGGCTTTGTTTCTGTGGTTTGTTTACTAATAAAGTTGTTTAACTGTATACTCAGCTATGAAAGGCAGATGTTTGTAAATATTTACCATTCACACACTCTTTTGCATGCTAATGTCCTTTGCAGAGTTGCTACTGAGGGGCTAGCCAGCCCTTGGCCACTCTGACCCACTGGCCTGTGGGGGCAGTTTGACTAGAAGGTGTCAAAAGAGGGGCAGGGCTTCTAAGGGCTGGCTATGCATTGCACACTGGACAGCCAGGAAACCAAGCATCCCATTGTTTTGGGGCCAGACTCTGGGTCATAAACCACTCTAGCAAAATGAAGTAATTTGGAACACTCCCCAACTTGCAGGCTAAGAATATCACCAACAGCACGATGGGACACCCTGGTGGCATCTGGTAGCTACTACAGGTGGTATTCACAGATAACATCATTCTCGGAAAACCTCCCAAGTGAGGAAAAGGCAAATGAGCTTTAAAAAGCAGTTATGGTAATAAATATGACTTGTATTCAAGTTTTGATCCCACCAATTTAAAATCTCAGATCTTCTCTTTAACATGAAAAATGAGGCTAGTAGAACTTGAGGCTTAAAGTGATTCAAAGTATTTTGTAAAACAGCCATTACTTTAAGAAATAAATCAGCGGGTTATCTGTCCTATTGTTTTGCATTTTTTCCTTCAAAAAATTTCAACTAAAATGTAATAACGGGCCAGGGATTCAGCTCAGTGGTTCCAGCGTCTGCTTTGTAAATGCAAGGTCCTGAGTTCAATCCCCAGTAACCACACACCACACAGAATGCTGGGTGTGGTGACTCATGCCTGTAATCCCAGCACTTGGGAGGCAGAGGCAGGAGGATTGCTGAGTTCAAGGTTTGCCTGAGCCACACAGTGAACTCAGGGCCTGTCTGAACTATAAAGTGAGACCCTGTCCAAACAAAACAAAACAAAACAAAACCCACCCCCATCATCAAACAACAAAAAGTAACAAGGACATAAACTCTTGAAATTACTACTGAGAATAAGCCTAATCTAACCAGAGAGTCACCTGCATCTCAGATCTAAACTGCACAGCATACTTGTTGATTTCACTAATATACTAGCCCCAAGAGTTCACTATGTAGCTAGAAGTAACAAAATACATATACATGACATAACTATCAAGTACAGCTTAAAGTGGACATGTAAATGCAGGAAAATGTAACACTATATAAACATGCTGAAGAAAAGCAAAGCAGAAATAAAGTGCCACAAGTTCAAAAATAACAAGTCAGGAAGAGGACATAAAAAAGATGTATTCTGTACATGTGCCAACCCCTATGGTTAAAGTAATCATTATGTGTTGTAAACATGTACAAATAAAAATAATTTTTAAAAAAAATACCCAGTTACTAATCAAGAAGAACCAGTAGGGCTGGAGATTTAGCTCAGTGGTTCCAGCGCCTGCCTAGCAAGCACAAGGTCCTGGTTTGATCCCCTGTAACCATATACCACAGTGCCAGGCCTGGTGACTCACACCCACCAGTAATCAGTACTACATACCACAATGCTGGGTGTGGTGGCTCACGCCTGTAATCCTAGCACTTGGGAGGCAGAGGCAGGACTGCTGAGTTTGAGGTTTGCCTGGGGTATGTAGTGAGCTCAGGGCCAGCCTGAACTACAAAATAAGACCCTGACTCAAAAAACAAAACAGCCAGGCTGTGGTGGCCCATGCCTGTAACCCCAGCACTCGGAAGGCAGAGACAGGAGGATTGCTGAGTTTGAGGCTTGCCTGGGCTACATAGTGAGCTCAGAGCTAGCCTGAACTACAAAGCGAGACCCTGTCTCAAAAAACAAAACAAAAGCCAGGAGAACTTCTAATAGCTAACTGAATGGAGCTACACAATTGTAGGCTCTAGCAGTGAGCTTTCAGTGTTACAGCCAACTGTGGCATGAAACACTAGCTAGGACACAGTTAACTCATGATGGGGCTATAATTTATATCTCACTGCCAGGCAGGTTGAACCAAGCATGACAGTCCCATGTGGGAACTTGTGTGGTACAAGTGAATCTAGTCACTTTGTGTGTGGTACCAGGAATTGAACTCAGAACTTTGCACTTTGCAAGGCAGGTATGGTATCCCTGAGCTAAATACCCATCCCTATCAATCTTTTAAAATAAAAATCAAAAGCCACTTGATGGGACAATCACGTGTGTCCCTCTGGTGTTTCAAACTCATAGGAATGATTTTTAGAAGAACAAAATAACTCAAACTCAACTGAGAAATCGTCAGGATTCTCTGAGTCAGACCCACTAAATTCAGAATCAATTTAAGGTTTCCTTGGAAAGAATCAAGCCCAAGCAAGTGATTTAAAAGGCAAAAGATTTATATGATCTGAAGAGAAACCAGAGCATAAAAATCCTAACTGGGTGTGGTGGTGCATGCCAATAATCCCAACATTTGGAAGGCTGAGGCAGGAGGATCACCAGTTGGAGACCAGCCTGAGCTAGCTACATAGTGAGTTCAAGACCAGCCTAAACTACATAGTGAGACCCTGTCTCAAAAAAGATTAAAAAAAAAAAAAAAGATCCAGGAGGCAGCAGCAAGAGAAGGGGCTGCTTAGTCTTTGAGGAGACAAAACCATCAATTCCTGAAATAAGTGTACACAGTTTACAACTAGACTTTTCTACATTCTAAATCCAGTTTGGGGAGCAACATCTACACTCTCAGTTAAGCATGGCAGTGCACATCTATAATCCCAGCACTACGAAAGCTAAGGCAGGAGGATCACTGTTGGTTATCACCCTGCTCTACACAGCAAGTTCAAAGTCATTCTCTACTACATAGTGAAACTTTAATTTTCAATTTCCTGGCTTCACACATAATGAATTATTTTATCCTTTATTAGGAGTAAAATACTTCTTTCCAATAATTCAATTAACTGATATTTTGTGAAAACACAAGGCTTCTGGAGAACTTTTCAGGGAGTACTCCTCCTGTACACAATTCTCAACAAAATTTATTAAACTGTCAGCATTGCTCTTGGCTCACTGGGAAATACAAGTATTACAAAAATTCCATTGGGTCCAAAAATTTTAACACAGAGAAAAATCAACAGTATTAAGAAACTGCAAGGGAACTAAATGCATATTGTTGAAAAGAGCTATTAAAGGGCTCTAGTAGTTTTCTTTTAAAGATGCAGGAGTGAAGTGTGACTGAAGCCTAATCTTTGAGAATGTTCAGATTTGAAGTAGCTGGGGGTGGGGGTGGGGGGAGTAAGTAGACACACACAAGCAAAACCAGACACGGCCAACAAATAGTTACCAAACCAGAAGATGTGGTTTAAGACGGTGATAAATTCCTATAGCAATAAACTGTTAAAGTAGAATATAATCAAGACATTGATTCATACAAAAGGAATGACAATGTTGGAGGAAGGTCAAACTTGACAACCAGGATGAAGACTAGGTTGCTAAACAACTCAGTAAGTGCAGCAGTAATTCAATAATGAGTTCTGGTACATATATGAGGGGAGATAGAAATGACAAATGCCAAACATTCTTAATAAATCCAAGCTCTTAAAATGACCTCACAAAAGACCCATGCACACTTTCTTCCCTTAAGAGTGTCCCACTACTGAAGTATACCAGCATTTTAAAAAAAAAATTGTCAAAGACTGTCTTAAGTTGTCTAAGCAGGGCTAAAACTTATGATCCTCTTGCCTTAACCTTCCAAGTGCCGGGATTACAAGTGTACGCCACAGTCCTGGTTTATACTAACCTTTCTTAACACAAGATACTTAAAACCCTAAGAAATGAAAGAGGTAACTTGACAAGCAGTTTTTAAGACCATTGAGCTACTCAGTAATATCAATTACTCATAGTGATATAGTACCACTCCTGATACTGATTAAAGGCTATAGAAAATGGCCCTCAGACATTTTGTGGTTCATGATCAATGTTAGTTTTCTTGTGTAGCACACCAACTGCCCCTGTACACAATTCTTACAATCCTAGCCTACTTCCTACCTAGATGACATGGTAGGCAGAAAAATATGCAGATGGAAGTGTTCAACACGAGTATAAAAGCAAGCACTATTCAAAACCTTTGTCAGAGTCAGTTGCTGAAAAGGGAAAGGATATCATATGACACACAAGAAGGTGTATGTTAAAAGAAACTATCCAAATCATTTAATTTTAGAGCTGATCCACAGGCTCAAAGTAGCTGACTTGCAACCTGGTTTTGACAAGAGCTCCCTCTAGTGGCCAAAAAATTTCCATTCACTAGGGGAGCAGAACACGTAATTATCATTTAGTATTCCTATAAATTAAAGACTTGTTCAAAGTGTAGAAAAGAGATGAGTGTAGTATCTTACAGTTGGACTCTCCAATTTCCAATACCTTTTGGTATTGATAGTTCTATGAATAGAGTCCAGACATTTTAATTTGGTGGCTGCATGTTTTGAGATGAGAAAGCATCCAGTTGTTTTCCTCTTATGTACCTAACAATGATGGTAAAGCCATGTACCTTTTAGAATCCAGCCCAGCACCTACTAAGATACTATAAATTGGGCTAGAGATAAAGCTCAGTGGTAGAAGTGCTTACCTACCATGCATGAGGTTCTAGGTTCAAACCCCAAAATCAACTCCCACTTTTTCCTGAGACAGTTTGATACATAGCTCAGGCTAGCCTCCCACTTTCAGCAACCCTGCTTAAGCTTCTGGAGTTCAGGGATTACAGATGGATGTGTGGCACCACACCCAGTACAACTTTTATGACATTCATTTCCTTTTGTTTTGTTGAGACAGGATCTCACTTCGTAGTTCACACTGATCCTGAACTATGAGGCCCTGGCTAGCCTCAAACTCAAAACAATCCTTCTGCCTCTGCCTCCTGAATGTCAGAATTGTGAGGCCCCGCAACCACCATGACATCCATTTCTACGTACTACTGAAAACACGTATTTTTGTAATAGGGAAGAAAAACAAAGCTCTTGAACCCTATGAACAACCATTTTCAGGATTATCATGTATTGCTTTCAAAACTAGCTAGTAGTTTTCAATGGGAAAAATGCTAGTTGAAGTATACTATTAATTTTTTTGGTGTCTATATTGTTATTTTTGCCAAGATTATCCAGTAACAGACATAATGAACAATTTTTTCCTCATAATCTGTACTTCATGCTTATCTCAGCCTTTCCCACAGGATCAGACTGGCCAAAATTTGTTAAGTACTAAAAAGATAATGTTTTGAGTATTGTATTATATGCTCTGGAACAATTGCCCTTCAATTATCATAATCTATTTTAGTAACATATAAACATGGGCTACTTTTTCTAAAAGCTATTTACACCCCAGATGAGAAACTTAAAATTTTAAAGGATCCAAATTAACAGGTGATATATACACAAAATTACAGAAAAATGCTAAACCTACGTAGTACAGTTCTACGATCCTTTACCTGAGCTTGAGGGCAAGTTTAGTGTTCATGGCTACTTACCAATTTATGAAAGTATGTGTACTCTATACTGGTGGTGGTAAACCTTTGGCACATGCACTGCAGGACATTATCATGGAAAGCTCTAAAAAGTTTGCCACCACTGCTCTGTACTACTAACTAAAGTTTCTACCAAGTATGTAATAACCAATCACACCAATCATTTCTGCAGAAAAATATGCAGGTACACTGATAAATCCATCAAAATAAGATTTTTGAAGTCTCCCTATGTAGTACGTGCTGGGCTTAAACTCACGCCAAGCCTCCTACCTCAGTCTTCCATATGCTGGGATTACAGGGAGTGCACCATCACGCTCAAAGAAAAATCTGTGTGGTTCAGGCTAGCCCTCAACTCACTGTGCAGGTTAGGATGTTCTCAGAGTAATCCTTCCACCTCAACCTAGAGTCCTGGCATTGTGTGCACCACCACACTAAAGCCAACAATTCTGACCAGCTTTTACACGTAAATGACTCAACAAGTAACTAAAATTCAAGGTTTTATATTTCAGAATCGTGGATAAAGATTGCAAATCTTCTCTACCTTCACTCTTCATACTGTGACATTAAGCCAAATGCCGTCAAGTTACAACAGATTCAGTCAGTCTGAAATGTTTAATTCTGTTTGTGGTAAATACATATACTGATTTGTAATTGTATTACAAACTCCATATACAAACCAAAAAGGTACATAATTCACCTTGACCAGAGACCTGAATATAACACCATCCTTACTGAACATGTTTCAGACAAAACTGAGAAAAGTTTAAAGTTTCTGGAATCAATCATACTGAACTCAAGCACTAGGTAAGTGGGTTTATGAACACTTGGAATTTATTAAAATCATAAAACTTAAGAAAAACATTTCAAATGAAGGAAATTCACATTCCAAAGAGCATTTTAAAATACTAGTTTTTAAAATAAAAATTTAGATCCCAAACAATTAGGAATCAGAAAATTGGTTTCTTACCTTTTGTTTCCAGTGGGATGTAGGCTGCACAGCAAAGTGAGTTATTCAAATGATGTTTTAAGTTACTGCTTCTTAAAAGGAACTAAGTGCTTTCTTGTTTAGAAAATAAACTTATAGGTTCCCTACAATATTTAAAAGGGACACAGGAAAATTCAAGGCAGTTTTTGTAGCTCAAAAAGGGTGTGACTTCCTTCTACTAATTGCTAATGCATAAAAGTCCATTTCCTATGAAAACAAGTCAGTCCATCTCTTGTTGCAGCTTTTAGCTGTCTGGTCTTCACTATCTAACAACACTGTACATTCATTAACCATGTAGTAAGTCCTCTCTGATTTTCAAACTCAAGCCTATAAGGCAAAGAATACTTTTCTATCTTGTTTCAGAATGGGGTTGGAACTACTAAGTTTTAGTAGTAGTAGTAGTAAACAGCTTAAACCATTGTTAAGCAAATGCTATGATCTTCCCTTTTGGTCCTGTCTCCAAACTATCTCACATAAATGAAGCCAAATTTCTTGTCTACCTTATTGACCTTTCAAAATTCTTAGTTTAGTAACTTTTAAAACATTTAAACTCCATGCCATGTGTAAGCATTCAGAATTGTTTAAAAGCAATCTTTCTTGGCCATATTTTCAACTCCTATACATCAAAGACAACTATCCATATCCTTAACCTATGCCAGTGGTTTTTCTACATAAAATACAACTGGTTTTGAACCTATCCCTCTACAAGGTAGACTCTACAAAAGTGGTGGCAAACCTATGGCAAGCTGTTTCTCACTAAAAGCTTCACCCTCATTGCTCCATATGGTTTGTAAAAATGTAATGGTTACACAACCTTACAATTTTCTAATGGAAATTCTTTCTTCCACTATCAACATGTCTGGTTTCCTCTGTTTTTAAGTTATGTCAAATGAATAATCATCAAATTCAGTCTGCACCCAATGGTAAAGTTAAAGATATAGCTATTCCCATTGAATACAAAAGAGCAGGTGGTGTTCTCACTAGCTGTAAGAAATTTAAATAATTTTAAATAAAACACCTCTTCCCAATCCCAAACAATTTATCATCCAAGGCCTCTTAGCAAATATATAAAAACTAGTAGACAAAAATATAGTCACAGTTTGATACAGAGTATCTAGGTTTTGGGACAGAATAGTTTTAATGTTAGCAAGAGTTTACAAGGCAAAGATTAACCTAAATAAGCAGTTAATCTTCTTCCATACCGTTCACATTTCAAAAAGGAAATGGCACTTGTGTTGTTCTAATACATCTGTGCTTAAAGCTAACATTTAATACTTAGCAATTTTTGAGAAATCTCATTGAGAATCTTAAAGGCTATTTCCATGCTAATATTATCAGCATTTTTTCACAAGCCTACATTGTCTATAAATGATCACCAAAACAAACAGCATCAACAAATTTTTAATCACGTTTTAGCAAAGAGCTTTCAAACTACATCACCCCCTCAATTGCTATTACATATACAACTGCCTTGTTTTATCCTCCCCTTATGACTTTCACAATTAACAGTAAGAGACGGCTAATATCATTTATTAGACTGCCTTTCAAGAAACTTTTAATACAAACACAAGAGTCAGAATCTTATCTTGCTTAAAGAATTGATAGTTACAAGTTAAAATTTTACATGAAGAGGAAAAAGGACAACCATGCATAGTTTTTTAAAAAATGTTTATTTTTCAAAGAAAAAAGGCAATAGCCAATTGGAAACCTACTCATTCTTCAACTCCAATTTTTTTCTTTAAATTTAGAAGTGACTTACTGATTACTATTTTAAACAAACCCCCCCTTACCCCTTTAAATGTTTACCATCTACTCGTGCTGAATCCTTCCAAGGAGATTGCTCCAGCGTATATCTCCAGGTCCTCGCTTTGCTCCTTTTACCAAAAAATGCAAACACAATTCCATCGTGCATCTTAAGGGCTCCAATCGTCAAAAATAGGAAAAAAAAAAGATCTTTGGAATAGCCAATTAAGCTGAATAAAAAAATCCACACGAGTGCGGTTTGGTTGGGGCAGGAATCCACTCCTATGTTCCTGGTAATCTGATCCCGCTCCATGAATCCTTGTAATTCATCCTCCCTATCCTATCCACATTATGATTTGAATCCAATGATCCAGCTCCAAGGATTGGGATCCAGTGAGCCCTCTCCAATCCAAACCTTTATAACCAGCAAAACCAAAAAAGAGGAGGCAAAATGTTAGATACTGTAATCAAAAAAGGTTTCTGGGGAATGATGAGTTATGTCTGTCATCAGTTTAACAGATGTACATCAATAACTATCAAATTCCCCAAAACAAGTTTCTGAATGGTGTTCAGATAAATTTTAGAAACTTAATCATCATAGAGACTAATTGGAAGAAGCATTTTATATTTACAGTTCAACTGATAATGCCAACACTTGTTACTGTACAGCGTATTACAGGTTTTGTGGTTGCAGTTAGGTAGTTCAAAAATTTACTGATATTGTTACCCACCTAAATCTAAACTAAGTCTAATGTTCCCATCCACAATTTAATTTGTAAATTAAAGCGTCTTAAACGTGTCAATTATGAATATAAAGGGGAAGGTGAGACTTAAAAGTACTCCCAACTAGATTATCTACACCAATACACTGGAATTCTATATTTTGCTTTCATTTTGTCTTAAAAAAATGAAACAGCAATGCTTTTATCAGTCACACAGAGGACATGCAGATTTAGCAGTATTGATATTATACTCTATCTCATTGGAATTAAAGACACCCTGTACCCACATGTACACCAACAGCAGGTCACACATTAACAGTTGTAACTAAGCACTGTGACAAATTAGCCAGTTCTTCCCACATTAGTCCCTATTAAAATAAAAAAGGGGGGGAGCAAAATAGTTACAAAATGGGCAATGCTATTTTGCCACAATTGCAAAGGTTTAAAGAGCAAAGCAATTGTAGCTTAATAGTAACTGCATAAGATGTTTGCAAGTGTTTTAATATATATATATATATATTTTTTTCACTTTCAACCCTTGCCTTTTAGTATAAGGTCAATACTGCCAATTTCATCTGTGACAATAGCACTTGGAGTCATACCATTGCCTCCATTATTGATCTGATCCTCCTCAATCCTCCTTTTGACAATCCTAAAATGATTGAAATGTGCTCCACAATCCTTAATCCAAAGCATTCTTAATCCATCTCTTCAGATATGTCTACAGAAAGACACATGAAAAGCAAGATAAACATAAGAACTTCCCCAGATAAGATAACCACAAACATCCCCAACATCCCAGTTCACACAAACCAGAGCAGAATAGACATTTACACAATATCACAGTCTGAAGAGCATGGAGTTAACTAAATTGAAACAATCCTGTCTATGACATCACTTAAAATACAATTTATCAAAGACATGAGGGGAATGTAGATGTTAGGAGCAAGGGGATATTACACAAGAATGCAATTCAACACTTTAGCCCATTCTGAACAAAACAACTTGAATTAAAAAATGAAAAGATTGTACTGAATAAAGGAAAACTGTATACAACATGGGTTCTACAAAAAGTGTCACCAATCATCTTATGTACGAGAGCGAGATCTGCTATGACGGGGAGAATAGCGTGGTGATCCTCTGCTTCTCCTTGGGGAGTAACTGCGACTCCTGCTGTTGCTTCTGCTACGGCTTCTGCTACGACTACGGCTTCGAGATCGAGATCTTCCATAACTTGGACTTCTGGGCCCATCAACTTTAACCCGGATGTAGGCAGTTTCTCCCTATTGGATAGACAGAACTTTCCATTGAAAGATCTAAGCTTTTCAGCTGTCTTCAGTCATGCTGAATGAATACAAAGCAACTAAAATCGAGTATCTCGCAAATTACTTTTGGTCACCCTTGCCTGAATCCTTACCTTCAAATTCCACTGTTAAGACCACTGTATCCAATTCTGGCCAAAGGAAAGAATAAGTGTATAACCTACCTCATGAGATCTAAACTTAGTGTTATCCAGTTTTCGAACCGCATAGGTCATATCTTCTTTCCGTACAAACTCCACGACACCAGTGCCATCTCGGTAAACATCAGCATAACATACATCACCTGCTTCACGCATGTGATCCTTTAAATCCTGCCAGCTTCCACTTGGAGGAAGTCCTGAAAAGATTTTTCTCCCTCTTAATATCAATTATCGTAAATTCCACATTATTCATACACTAGAACAAAAATCATTTAAAAATGCTTAATTATGATTGCATACAATGATTTCAAATAAAAAGCTAGTAAGATTCCGAGGCCCAGAGTCCAAATTTATTTGTAAAGGATGTCTATATTTTACTACCACAACATGACTTGGTTAAGTCACCACAGCAATATTTACTTACTAAACGCACCAGAAAACTAAAGGCCTAGTACGGAAGTCTTGCAACTGTCAAACCAGTCAGAAAAGGAAAAATTTTAAATTATGTATGACCCTCTTCAACCCACTTGTGATAGTACCAACTCACCAGAGACAACCACTCTGTTTTCAGACCGCCTGGATGGAGGGCCATAGCGGCCTCGGGGCGCTCCACCACCTCCACCCCCGCCGCCGCCTCGGCCAGTACCACGGCCGCTTCGAGGAAACTCCACCCGCAGACGGTATCCATCGTAATCGTAGCCGTCACGACCGTACACCGCGTCTTCTGCGTCTCTGCGTGATCACAGAAACCAAAAAGAATGAAAAAGGGAGACCAGCGGCAGAAGCTAACTCAGTAACGACGCGCTGACCCCCCGCACATGCGCACCCAGGCGCGGAGCCCACATGCGCTGCATAATAGGAGCGGCCCCTCCCCCACCCAGCAACTCGCCGGGCTCCCCACCACTACGCCGGCCCTCAGCCCCTCAGTTTCCCGCTGCGGGCCGGCGCGTAGGCTCTGGAGACCTCCAAGGCGCCTGGTCCGCAGAGACTCCACATGGGCTTGCCTCCTTCCGGGACGACACCGTCTCGCCCCAACCGCTCCAAGAACTCCTTCCCTATTATGTTAAGGCCTCGGAACCTTCCCCAACTCCCCCAACCCATTACCCCAAGGCCGCGAGTCCAAAGCTTCCTCACCGCGGGTCCTCGAACTCTACGAAGGCGAAGGGCGGTCCCCCGCGGCGATTCTTGAGATCGATGTCGCGGATAGCGCCGTATTTATAAAACACGTCCTCAATGTCCTTGGTTCGGATATCTGGAGGTAAGTTTCCCACGTAGATGCGGCAGTCGTTGTTCCCAGCCGGGCCACGAATCACACCACCTCCCGACATGGCGGCGACGAAAAGCGCGGACTCGAGAACTGGCCTTCCCACCAAGCCTAGCGCACAGCAGAGCGAGCCCGCCACAGAACCACGTCTCCCGTGGCCTCTCCAAAATGGCGCCTTTATCTGCTTGGCGCACGGATACAGGGGGAGGGAGGAAGAGAAGCGAAAGGAAGCGCCTGTTCGAACTAAGTGCGCATGCTCAAAGCGTAATGGGCGTTGGAGAGGTAGCTTTACAAACGCACGACGTCATCCTCCGCACGAAGGAGAAAAAAGTCCCTCGCATCCCCAGTTTTGCGGAGTAGGTGGCTAATGAAACGACCAGCTATATTTTGGTTAAAATTAAATACATAACCTTTGTGAAGGGGGCTGTCGATCTCTATGGGATCATCAAATATAGTTTCCCCAAGAATGACCCTTTTGGAAAGTAGCTCGGTGTCTTAAAAAGACTTGGTGAAACCTAGCCTAGAACTCTATCCCGCCATGCTCAGCGCCGTTAACGGCCTTTGGCGGGAAAGGCTCAGGGGGCGGGACACGCTCCAGGGGCGGGACTAACGGGGAGGAGCCGGGCTGTTGCTCCAGAAACCAGGGCACATTCGGCTTCTTTTTCTAGTCCAGGATATGAGTTGCGAGTGATTCAATTAAAAGTCAGAGCATAACTGTATCTCCCCCTTCCCCTTGAACGAACCGGCTGTGGCTGTTTAAACAATTAGTTTGTGTCAAGTTTAAAGGAACCTTATTTACAGTTTTTAATACACGAAGTACTTGTTTCACTTAGGGTTCAGAACTCTGCATGTGCGGCTGTATTCAGCTTTCGTTGAAGTGGCTGGGGGTTATGCCCTCATCAGTCACTGGTGGCACCTGTCAATCAGAAGATATGACAACACTTTACCGCCCAGGAGGGCCACACCTTTGCTTCTCTCGTAATTGCCCCTCGCGCGAATGGAAAGTGTCGCTCCTATTCTTTCAAACAGGGAAACGAGGGAGAGGAGGGAGAGGAAGGAGAGGGGAGAGGGGAGAGGGGAGAGGGAGGGTGTATGTGTGCGCGCGTGCGCGCAGAATTCTGAAACTAATCTTTTCTTTCAAAACTTACTTTTATACGAGAATTTGAAGTCATTTATTGGGCCTCACGAATTGGATGTGAGAACCATAACCTCTGGAGACCACATTGCTTGCTTCATGGCATAGGGCAATAAGAATTTACCCCATCTTTTTTTCCAGAGAAGTCTGAAATTTGGATTTTTTTGTTTTGTTTTGTCTGTTTTTTAAGACAGGGTCTCACTGTGTGGTTCAGGCTGATCCTAAACTCACTATGTATCCCAGATTGGCCTTGAACTCTTGGCAGTGGTCCTGCCTCTGTCTCCTAAATGCTGGGATTACAGGCGTGTGCCACCATGCCTGGTTTGAAATTTGGATTCTTAAGTGAAATCATGAATGAATTTGTTGGGTGCTTGATATCAAATACAATATGTGGCCTTGTGTGTGAAATCATAGGATTTTTAAATGTTGGTGATGACAGCCAAACATGGTGGTGCAGGCTTGTAATCCCAGCAAATAGGAGGCTGAGGCAGGAGGAGGCACAAGTTGGAGGCCAATTTGGACCCCATAGTGAGTTCAAGACCAGTATGAACTATATACCAAGACTCTCTCAGAAAACCAAGTTAATTAATCAAATTATTATAAAATAAATGTTGGTCAGTGTTTTAACTCAGGGGCACTGTAGTTGCTTTGCAAGTGCAAGGTCCTGAGTTCAATCTATGGCACTGAAAAAAAAAATTAGTGATGGATTAAAATTAAAAACAAAACCAAATTCTGCAATTATAAACATACTGAACCAGCCAGTTGTGGTAGTGCACACTTCTAGTCCCAGCACTGGGAAGGCTGAGGCAGGAAGATCACCATGAGAGGTCAAACAGGGCTACATAATGAATTCAACAACCTGAACTACATAAGCAAGATCCTCTCTCAAAAGCCCCTAATAATAATAAATAAATAAATATATGTGTGTGTGTGTGTGTGTGTGCGCGCGCGTGCTAAACCAGATCTTCACCTAGAATTTAAGGATGATTTTCTCCATGTTACATATTATTTATCACCATTTCGTTCCCCAAAAATGTGAGGAATCTTACAGATACGAAAAAAACATTAAAACTGGGTGAAGCGATCAGGGGCAATGGGAAAATAAGGATTAAGAAATGAAGTGATGCATAAGCTTACTACATGAAATGTCTGCAGTGAGAGCCTGATGGATTTCTAGAAATACATGCAAGTAGTCTTCCCAGAAGTCATAATAGAGAAGGGAATACAACATACCTATAATCCCAGCACTCTGGGAGTCTGAGGTGGGGAAATTTCAGTGTGAATGTAGCATGGGGAATTTAGTGAAACCCTACTTCAAAATTTATTTTAATTATTCATTCATATTTTTATTAGTACATATTTGTAGTACATGCTGTGTATATCTCTTGTGGGGAATTGGTACATATACATAGTACTGTTTGTGGTGGTGGTTAGTTTTTGAGACAGGGTCTTGCTTTGTAGTTCAAACTGGCCCTGAACTCACTATGTGGCCCACCTTAACCTCGAACTCAGGGCAACCCTCCTGCTTTTGCCACCCAAGGGCTGGGATTACAGGAATGAGCTACCATTCCTGGCTCATAGTACATTTTAATTCTTTTTCTATTGTCTCCTTTCCCTTTGTTTCCTATCCTGTCAAAATTTAAAAGGGACTTCTAGACATAGCTCTGTATAAAGGTGTGAAAATCCCAGGTTCAATCTGGTATATCAAAAAAAAGAAAAAGAAAGAAAGAAAAAGAAAAAGGGCTGGAGATTTAGCTCAGTGGTTCTCACTTTATAGTTCAGGCTAGCCCTAGTGCTCGCTTTGGCAGCACATATACTAAAATAGTTCAGGCTAGCCCTGAGCTCACTATGTAGACTGGGCAAACAAACTCAGCAATCCTCCTGCCTTTGCCTCCCAAATGCTGGGATTACAGGCATGAGCCACCATGCCTGACTAGGGTTTTGGTGTTTTTGTTTTGTTTTGTTTTGTTTTGTTTTGTTTTGTTTTGTTTGAGACAGGGTCTCACTTTGTAGTTCAGACTGGCTCTAAACTCACTATGTAACCCAGGGTACCCTTGAACTCACAGCAATCCTCCCATATCTGCCTCCTGAGTACTACATTGGCATCTATTTTATCTTTCTTTCTCCCTCTCCCTCTCCCTCTCCCTCTCCCTCTCCCTCTCCCTCTCTCTCTCATTCTCTCTCTCTTCCTTCCTTCCTAGACAGGGTCTGTCATATACTTTAGGCTAGTCTTTTTTGTTTGTTTGTTTTTCTGAGGCAAGTTCCCACTCTATATAGTTCAGGCTGGCCTTGAACTCATTATATAGTTGAGGCTGGTTTCAAACTCAGCAATCCTCCTGCCTCTGCCTCCCAAGTGCTGGGATTACAGGTGTGAGCCACCATTCCTGGCATTGTGGTATGTGGTACTGATTGCTGGTGGATATGAGTCACCATGCCCAGTATTGTTGGATGTGATTACCAGGGATCATACTGAGGACCTTACGCTTGCTAGGCAGGTGCCAGAACCACTGAGCTAAATCTCTGGCCCTGCCTAAACTGGTTTTTGATTTGAGGTCTTCCTGCCTCAGCCTCCCAAGTGATGTAGTGATATAGCCCAGCGTGGTGACTCACACCTGTAATCCCAGCACTCAGGAGCCGGAGGCAGGGGGATTACTGTGATTTCAAGGCTAGTTTGGGGTACATTGTGAGTTCAGGGGCAGCCTGAACTACACAGTGAGCCCTGGGTCAAAAAACTAAAATAGGGCCGGAGGGTTAGCTCAGTGGTTCCAGCGCCTGCCTCGCCAAGTGCAAGATCCTGAGTTCGATCCCCGGTAACCACGTATAATGCTGGGCGTGGAGACTCAAGCCCACCAACAATCAACACCGCATACCACAATGCCGGACGTGGTGGCTCACGCCTGTAATCCCAGCACTCGGGAGGCAGAGACAGGAGGATTGCTGAGTTCGCGGCAGCTTGCCCGGGCACGATAGTGAGCTCAGGGCCAGCCTGAACTACAAAGCGAGACCCTGTCTCAAAAAGCAAAAAAAAAAAAAAAACTAACTAAAATAAATAAATAAATAATTATAGGGATGTGCTTCTGTGACTAAAAAAAATTATAGAACTATACCAATTATGTGGTATACAAATTATAATGATAAAATTTTTAAGAATTGATGTAGGAGATGAGGGAGACTCCATGGCCTTCTAGTGATGATTTTTTAGCTAATTTCCATCTTTATTATCTCCTTGTTGATCACAATAGGATATACTTTTATCACAAAATAGCTCTTAAAATTATTTATTACAAAAGATATATTTTTACCACTTCCATGTGCTTCGCCAGCTGGTACCTATTATCTACCATCTCAGTGGTTAAGTATGAAGAACTGATGGGAATAAATTCTTCTGCTGTATGTCCAGCCCAGAAGTGGGGGTGTTGTTCTGCTTCCCTTGGTTGCATTTTTAGGTAGTCTAGTTAATTAAAAATTGTCCAGCATTTGTAAGAGTGCAGGATCCTGTCACCATTCTTGCATCTGAAGTAATGCTGTCCACAATAGTCCATAACAATTTCTACACTAAATAAATGTCTCAGTTACTTTATTGCTGAGACTCAATACCAGACACCCGCGATTTGAATGAGGAGAGGTTTATTTAGGCTCACAGTTTGTAAAGGTTTCGTCCAGTCTGTTGGCTACAAGGCAAAATGGCATGGCAGAGGGGAAAGGTACTTTCCTGGCCTGGTGGCAGGGAAGCGGAGAGCAGTTGGAGGATGAGGAAGAAGGGAGACAGACCCTTCCAAGCCGTGCCCCCCAGTGACCTACCTCCTCCAACTAGGTTTCACCTGCCAACATCCTGGTTAGCTATCAATGCATAATGGACAAGCCCACTGATGATTGACACCTCCATGATCCAGTCACTCCCCCCAATCTCTACCTGGGAGCACATGGGACTTTGAGGATCACTTAGCTATAAACCATAGCAATAAATATCTATTCATGTTCTTAAATAGTTTTTTTTTTCTTTTGGACTGCTGCTGTTGTGCAGTGGCCCCGGGACACTGCTGGTATGCACATATCTGTTGTCTGCAGCCAGCCCATGTCCCATTTGCCTCTACATAGCCCAGGCCTACTCGCTTTCATCAGCTCTCTCCAAATTAACTTCTGCTTTTCGTAGAATCCAGACTCCAAGGGAGAAAAATTCTTTCCCTTGCATGTACACATCCATTTCCTGCCTTGGGATGTTCTATGGCATAGGATGGCTGAGAGTGTAAATGTTTGCCTCTAGAGGGTTTTCCTCTCTTTTCTATAGAGATATAACTGTTCCTTCTGCCTTTAACAGAACAGTTTCATCCCTTTATAATGGGCCAATATGGATATATTTTTCAAAGTTTGCACTGTTTATGATTAATACCAATACTGAACCTTAGCAGTACTTAATTAGCATAGTCACAGTGGAACTTTGCCAGCCAAACATGGTTCCAGTTACAGTTTCTTTAGTCAGTGGTGAAAAATAAATCTTAATATCCTTCATGTGGTGTTGTGGCTTGTCTAGATGTGCCCCCAAAGCCTCATGCGGTCATAGAGCTTTTTCAGAGGTGACTGAATCTAGTGTATGTGACATTGGGATTAAGGGTGTATGATTACTAAATCACCCAATGATTGGCTTGACATCACCCTAATCTCTATAATCTGCGTGGATAAAAGGGGCAGAAGATGCTGTTAAGGTTCCCTGTTGCTTTGCTACCATCAGTCTGGCATGAACTATTGCTCTCTGCCATGTGCCACCCTGCTTGGAAGCCACCCGATGATGGACTGAAGCCTCTACAAACTGAGCTAAATTAACCTTTCACCTTTTAACTTTGGGTGTTGGGCATTTTGTCTCAGTAAGGAGAAAAGTAACAAAGATAGAAACTTGAAGCCAGAGAAGTGGTATTGTTGCTGTGGCATTACCTGGCCATGTGGTTCAGAAGGCTTTGGAAGTGGCTTATGGGAAGAGTTTGGAAAGGTTTGGAGATGCCTGTTGAAACACCTTAGGCAGTACTGTCTGGGAGATTCTGGTCAGAGATCAGAAGACCTGAAGGCTGATAGGAATTTTGCCAGTAAAGACCAGGCTCAGGAGGTTTCTGCTGGGAAGAAACACTGCATGGGTTGCTGGACTCCAGATGACATGTGTTATGGTTGCCAGAAAGTTTGTGCAGACACTCTGCCTGCCTGTGACACTGTTTAAGGTCCCTTGTCCTTTTGCTACCTACCATCCCCCATGAATTATTGCCCTCTGCCATGTGCCACCCTGCCTTGGAGCCACCTGATGATGGACTGAAGCCTCTACAAATTGTAAGCTAAATAAATATTTCCCCTTTTAACTTTGGGTGTCAGATATTTGGTCTCAGCAAGGAGGTAAGTAACTAACACATGTGGTCTTCTAGATCTCAGTTTCTGATACTGTACAAGCAACAATTTAAACAAGAAGATACACATTCCCAGTTGAGAATGGTGGCACGCTTCACTTATGTTTCTCAGTGGATAATGGAGTCTTAAAATTCTCTAGCTGCCCTGAAGAAAATATATTTCTCTAGCTGTTAATGCAAGAATTCGTGTTCGAGCCGGGCGTGGTGGCTCACGCCTGTAATCCCAGCACTCGGGAGGCAGAAACAGGAGGATTGCTGAGTTTGAGGCTTGCCTGGGCTACATAGTGAGCTCAGGACCAGCCTGAACTACAAAGCAAGACCCTGTCTCAAAAAAAAAAAAAAATTCGTGTTCGACTGTTTGAATGCCAAAGCTATACCCCTAGCAAATTCTCTGTCTTCTCGTCAGGGCTCCAGTCATTTTTGTGTAAATAACAGTGAGTATGTGTTTGGGGGTGGTAAAAACAGTAGAGGTTCTGACCAATTATGATTTGTACCATAGTAAGTTATTGAGGAGCTTTCCAAGAATCACATCACTACAAATACTGTCATCAGCTAGCTTTTAGGCAAGGCTGCAATAATACCCTAAAATTTTCAGTGATTTATCAAAATAATCAAGGTCTACTTCCTCCTTATGATATATATTGGCAGCCATGGCTGGTGAGAGGTACCACTCTAAATATCACTAAAAGGCTTAACAGCTGTGTGTGCTGGCCACATCTGTAACATTAGCATTCTGGGGGGCTTAAGCAGGATGATCACAAATTTGAGCCCCAGCCTAGGCAATTAAGAGAGACTTTGCTAAAAAAATAATACAATTAAATTTTAAAAATAATAATATTAACAGTGGACTAGGGATGTAGCTCAGTATGAAGGCCCTGGGTCAATCCTTAACACTGCCCCCCAAAAAAGAAAAAGAAAAGCACATAAAGAAAGCCATTCATCATTCATTCATTCATTCATTTATTTATTTTTGTGGTACCAGAGATTGAACTCAGGACCTTGTGTTTGCCAGGCAGGCATGGTGCCACTGAGCTACATCTCTTGCCCTAAAAGTCCCTTTACTTAAGACAATCTCACTCTAATTTAGACTGGCCTTGAACTCTAGTATGTAATTCAAACTTGTCTCCAACTCACTGTGATCATCCTGCCTCAGCCTCCTGAATGCTGAGATTATAGTCATGTGCCACCATGACCAATTATAATGTTAATTTTCAGAAAAATGTTTACAGAACAAAACTGATGGGTTTTGAGGCTTTATATTATTGGGTCTCTCCTATGAGTGGAATTCTTCACGCTTTGAACAAAATGTTTGGGGTTTAAATTCCTTAAATCATTTCCTAGCCATATGATCTTGCACAACTTCCTTAGTTGCTTGAATCTCAATTTTTTCATCTATAAAATGGGAAGGACATTGTGGGGGAAAAATGGGAATAATAATAACAGCACTTCTGGCACTACTGTGAAGATTAAATGAAATAACACAGGAATCACCCAGTCATACAGTGCCCTGTACATAGAGATTCTCAATATCAGCAGTAGTTTTTATTTGGCATTTTAAAACCAATCCCCTTGGTTTTCAGATTTTATTTTATTTTATGTGACAATTTTATCTTTATTGGTATATTGTATATACACATCATGATCACACTTAATATTGAGACTTTGTCCCAATATATGACATGATTTAATTCCAGTTTTGTTTTATTTTGAGACAAGATCTCAATATTCAGTTCAGGTTGGCCTTTTTTTTTTTTTTTTTTTTTTTGAGACAGGGTCTAGCTTTATAGTTCAGGCTGGCCCTGAGCTCACTTTGTATCCCAGGTAAGCCTCAAACCCACCAGTCCTCCTGCCTCTGCTTCCTGAGTGCTGGGATTACAAACGTGAGCCACCACGCCCCACACTGTGGTATGGGTGCTGTCTGCTCATGGGTGTGAGTCACCACACTCAGTATTGTTGTATGTGGTTAGCTGGAATTCAACCAGAGACTTTGTGCTTGCTAGGGAGATGCCAAAGTCACTGAGCTAAATCTCTGGCCCTAACTTTTTTTTTATGTTTTGTTATTGTTTGAGACAGGGTCTTGCTCTGTAGTTCATCCAGGCTGACCTTGAACTCATGATCCTCATACCTGAGACTCATGAGTTCTAGGATTACAGGTGTGTATCATCATGGTGACCTTTAAATATTTAAAATGTTTAATTTCTAAACTATTTCAAATATCTACACCCCTCCTTTTTTTTCAGTATTGGGAACTAATCCAGGACCTCATATGTTAGTCAAGCACATTTCAAATGAGCTACCTCTCCAGCCTTCATCTGTATCTTTATGGGCTGAAAAAGTCTCTTATCTAAGAGGAGCCAACAAACTGGACTTACTTAGTATAAGTCTCAGGACCAGAGTACACTTATACAATAGAGTTAGAGTTAAAATATTCTGTAGTGGCCGGGTGTGGTGGCTCACGCCTGTAATCCCAGCACTCGAGAGGCAGAGACAGGAGGATTGCTGAGTTCGAGGCTTGCCTGGGTTACATAGTGAGTTGAGGGCCAGCTTGAACTACAAAGTGAGACCCTGTCTCAAAAAAGAAAAAAAAGATATTCTGTGCAGAACTATACTTCTTAGTTCTACTTCCAAGATGATTGTACCTAACCCCCATGTTTTCATATCAATTTTTTCTTACCATCTGGGAAATATCACCTATAGATGAAAAGCAGGAGAGGTCCTGCCCTGGGTGTAGAGCTCTATAAGACTTTTTCTTTTTCTTTTTCTTTCTTTTTTTTTTTTTTTTTTGAGAGAGGATCTTGCTTTGTAGTTTAGGCTGGCCCTGAGCTCACTCTGCAACCCAGGCAAACCTCAAACTCACAGCAAACTTCCTGCCTTTGCCTTCCAAATGCTGGGATTAAAGGCATGAGCCACATGCACTGTGGTATGTGGTACTGATTGCTGCTGGGTGTGAGTCACCACGCCTGGTATTGTATGTTGTTGCCAGAGATTGAACCAGGGACCTTGCATTTGCTCGGCATGTACCGGAACCACTGAGCTAAATCTCCAGCTCATCTATAAGACGTTTTATGACAAATGCACTTTTTTTTTTTTGAGAAAGGGTCTTGCTTTGTAGTTCAGGCTGGCCTTGAGCTCACTATGTAGCCCAGGCAAACCTCAAACTCAGCAATCCTACTGTCTCTGCCTCTGGAGTGCTGGGATCACAGGCGCTGGCACAGTGGTATGTGGTGTTGATTGCTGGTGGGTGTAAGTTACCACGCCCAGCATTGTATGTGGTTACTTGGGATAGAACCCAGGACCTGCTTGAGAGGCAGGCGCTGGAACCACTGAGTTTAATCTCCGGCCCGAAATGCACATTTATTTTAAAAACATCAGTGCCTTTGCCATTCTGTATTCTATCTTTAGCATGGAACTGGTACAACATTATCCTAAACATCCCTTCTGATAATGACCTCTACTCAAGTCCCTGGGTAATGCTACTTGGCAGCTTGTGTGTGCCTAGTGCCTGTGAAACAAAATAAACTGTTCCACTGTGTGTGTGTGTGTGTGTGTGTGTGTGTGTGTACTATGTGTGTGGGAGACAGAACGCTTTGGATTTGAGTGGCAGGGGGCTTAGATAAGAGAAAAGACAAATTAACTTGTCAAATCCTTTCTCTCAGATAACATGAATGCAATAGATTCTTGCATAATGAAGGACTGTTTCCCAGCAGTGCCATGAATCCATTTTCTTTCTTTTTTGTGTGTTCTGTTTGTGGGTCACACTAATTAGAGTGGCATTTGAAAAAGTTGCACATAGGGATTAAGCAATACTAAAGAATTCATAATATTCTTAAATGTGCATTTATGTAGTAGCATGCTGTATGAAGCATGATACAGATTCTTTACCTTGGTCACTAGATGGTGATTGAACATTAGAATAATGATAGAATCTAAATGCCTGTGTTCTCCATCCACCCAAGTGGATCCTTTGAGAGATGATTAGGTTATGAGGGCCAAATGCTTGTGAATGAGATTAGTTCCTTTTTTTTTTTTTTTTGAGACAGTGTCTCACTATGCAGTTCAGATTGGCCTTGACTCAGGATGCCCTCAAACTCATGGAGATCCTTCCTCCTCGGCCTCCTGAGTTATAGGATTACAAGCATGCACCACCATGCCCAGCCTACTTCCCTTATGATTGAGGGCCCAAGGAATTCATTTACTCCTTCTACCATGTGAAGACACAGCAAGAAGGCACCATCTATGAGGAAGAAATCTTAAACCTCCTTTAGAGCTTCCCTTTCCCCTTGTGCTGCTTACTGCTCTCCCTGGAAGTAACTTCCAGGGATAGGGCGGCCCTACCTAGCTAATGAGCATTTGATTGCTATGATGGAGCCTCCTGGACTTCATCTGTCACCTAGGTACTGTATATTTTCCTTTTGTGGCCCTTCTGACCCTTCTCCTCCCTGCAGCTCAGGCTGGAGCCTCCAATGATTCCTGCCTCCCCCAGCCTTCCTTCTCTTCCTTTCTTAGGTCAAGTTAGATCATGACCCAGCTTCCAAAATCAATCACAGACCTCTTTCTACATAGGTGTAAGATTTTCCTTTCAGTCGTTACCAGGTTTTGGGAGGCTAGAGTCTCCTGCAGCTGATTTCTGGGTTCCATCTGTCCTGATCAAAGAATTGATTAAACAAGCACAAACAATAGCAAAGTTTTCTTAAAGGTAGGAAAAGAAATGGGCTCTTCAGAGTAAGTTCAGGCCAAATAAACATAGAAGCCTGAGGGCGGGCCACCACGCAAAAGAGAACAACACAGTAGCAAAGAGTCAGCGTGGACTGTGCTTTTTGTGTCCCTCACACCTCCTTCCGACAAAGCTATAATATGGAAAACTCTGCTTGAGATGTTGTGAGAAATCCTTGACCCGGCCACTGGGAGCTATTCTGCACATGTGGAGGAATCTTGTAGTGCCTTCTTTCCTAGCCGGTTTTAGCCACGCCCTACCCTCTTGTCTCACAGTGAAAATTTAATTTAACCAAACAGTAAATATTGGTTTCTTGGGCTGGAGGATTTGCTCAGTGGTTCGGGGCCTGTCTTTTGCAAGTGCAAGGTCCTGAGTTCAATCCCCGGAAACCACATACAATGCTGGGCGTGGAGACTCACGCCCACCAACAATCAGTACCACATACCACAGTGCCGGGCGTGGTGGCTCACGCCTGTAATCCCAGCACTCGAGAGGCAGAGACAGGAG